>PVIU01012103.1:0-61541 GCA_004026605.1 Ondatra zibethicus | reverse complement strand
GCCAGGAGGGATGGGGGTGGGCCTTGGACTTCCAACAGGGCAGGGCACCATGCCCTCTTTCAAGGAAGAAGGGGGAGGGAGGAGGGGTGGGGGTAGTGGGAGGGGACCGGGAGAAGGGGAAGAAAGGAAAAAAATTTTTTTTATCTTTAATTATGTTCTTGAATGGAAAAAATAAAACAAAACAATGTATGGAAAAAAATTAGTAAGTAAATTCTAAAAAATTAAGTATTGGGCTATTTCTGTAATGTTTTTATTAAAAATATATCAAAAGTATTAAAATTTAAAAGAAATATGTGAATATACACATAAGCACACAACCTACATTATATAATTAACAACTTGCTATTTTCACATAAAAATTAAAAATACATAGCTTGAAAACATTTTGAAACTTCCCTAACAGATTTATTTTTATAAGCTTGTTTAAAACCTGTATGATTTAGCTATTCAATATACAACTAGCAAATTATCTTACCTAACAGAAACACTGTGAATTTAATTATTTCGTAATCAAAACTGATTATGCTGTTGGCCTGTAACATATGCCACTTTTCACAGTGTTTGATATGGAACATTCTGTTGCTAAGCAGCATGCTCAACAAAATGTTTACTTTGTGTGTGTGCACGCGCACAATTATTTCCTTTGCAAAAACTCTGCTCCGTGTCATGCTGGAGCTAGACAGGTGAGCAAACAGAACTATTACTTTCCTGCATAGCATGGCTAGTCTGAGAACAGGCACAATTGAAGCAGGAAGTCTTTTTCTGGATAGATATGGTACACACAGAGACAATCATACGGAGGCAGCCTGGATCTTAATTCTTGGCTCTTGTCACTAACTAGTTAAATGATAAAGCAAGTTACTGAATTTTGTTTCCTAATTCTCTCATATCTTCAGTGTAGCTATTGGGTAGGTTATGGATTCGTTAGTAAATTGGGAACGTGAAGTCCTGAATTTGGACCCCAGCACCCAAAGGAAAGCCAGACACACCTGTACCCCAGAGCTGGCACAGTAGAATCAGGTGACTCCTTATGGTCTCTCCGGTCAACCAGTCTCGACAAAACAGAGAGTTCTGGGTGCAGTGAGGGAACCCATCTCAAACAACAAGGTAGACAGCGATAAAGGAAGACATCCAATGAGGGGCCTATGACCTCCACACATAGACATGCAAAGGCAGGAGCACACACACATATGAACACACAAAGAAAAAAGTAAAAAGAAATAACACATATGCTAAAGCTGGATAATGTGGCCTAAATATGTAAGCAATATGTTCTTATTTTTTTAGATTTATTTACTTATTATGTATACAGTGTTCTGCCTGTATGTACACCTATATGACAGAAGAGGGCACCAGACCTCATTACAGATGGTGGTGAGCCACCATGTGGTTGCTGGGAATTGAACTCAGGACCTCTGGAAGAGCAGCCAGTGGTCTTAGCCTCTGAGCCATCTCTCCAGTCCTGTTGTTACCATTATCAGAGTAAGTAGAAGAAAACATTTGAAACCAACTTCCTGGACTTCCTAGGTAGAGAAACCAACAAAATTCTCATGTATTGTTTTCTCTAAGCTAATTTAAAGTTGTGCTTTTGGTTTTGGTTTTTAAGTCAGAACAGTACTAATGAGAGCTGGGGGTGTATCTCACAAGGAGAGCAAGGGCAAGACCATGGGTTTATCCCCAGTGCTTCGAGGAAGAAATGAGGGAAGGGAGGAAGGAAAGAAAGAGAAGAAAAGATAAAGAAAAAAAGGGGAGAGAGAAATAAAGGACCCTTCCAAAACAAATGGAAATGAAAACACATACATGTGTACGCATGTGAGATATATAGATATAAAACATGTATAAGCCATGTGCCAAACAATCAAGTTTTCACTACGTACTGTCAAAGTACACACACACAAGCACATGTGCACACACACACATACACACAAAGGAAACAACTTTATTCTATGCTCCCAGATGAAAAATAATATTCTATTTCTATTAATGTCCTATTACAAAATTTTAAAGAAATTTCTATCAGGCTGACGTGGCACAAAATAGGATAAAATGTAGGCACTCATTAGACTCTCAGGGACTTTATGTCATAGTATGGGGTTTAAATTTATATTTTGCTGATAATAAGAGTTCTTACTTTTCTAAGGGTCTTTTGTTTATTCAGTAGGCAAGAATACCTACTGCTGTCAAGAACTACACTGCAGTCTATGCGTATGACAGTTCTTTTTGGAAACAACGAGCACTGAAGCTGGGGTGGACACATGCCTTTCATCACAGCACTCGGGACAGGCAGATGAGCCTCGGTGAGTTCTGGCCAGCACCGGTGATAGTGAGTCCAGCACAGCCAGAGCCACATGGTGAAGCCTTGGCAAGACAAAGTAAACAAACAAAAACAGCACAGAGTGTTTGTTCAGCAAGATCACAGCCCTAGGTTCAAGTTCCTTGCCATTAAGGCACTCACAGTACACAAGAACATTCTCGGGCTTTTCTGCCTTTCAACACATTTACATTCTCCTGTAAAGATATTTTCCTAGAAAAAATCTGAATCAAACCATTCAAAATTTAATGAAAAAAGTCATTCATAAAAACAAATCATCTGCAAATAAGTTTGGTTAACTTCTTTAAAGAACTTAAAAATTGTTACGAGAATCATAGACCCACTCGTTCAGACATTCAGGAGTCCCATAAAAGTACTAAACTGAAAGACTAACATATACGCAGAGGACACAATCTAGACCCACACAGGCCCTGTCCTGCTCCAGTTTCTACAAGTTCATACAACTTTTGCTCAGTTGATTTAAAGGGCCTTGTTCTCCTGGTGTCCTCCACCCCCCCCCCCCCGGCTCACCTATTCCTTCGATTCAGTTCCACTGAAATTTCCCTCTTTACTCCTTTGTGACTGGGTTGGTGTCTGTATTTCTCTTTTGGTGTCCCTCTTACCACACCAACTCCAGTGTCATCTGTGTGACATGACATACGTCATTATGCCAGACAGGAGCTACGTGTCCTATGGGACTAGGCTTCCTGGAGGTCAATGACAGGCAGCCTGGTATTAGCCACCGCTGAGGCATAGATGGGTTTCTCAATTAGCTGGCTATGCGGGATTTGGGCTTTGCACAATATCTTTTTTAATAATGATATTCTATATATCTACAAGACAAGGATTATCTCTTCAGGAACAGCTCTGGGATAAGGAAGCACAGTATTGGAATGAATAAGACTACAGCAGAACCCTTGTCATACACGGGGTGTATGATGAGCAAGGGAGTAGATGGGTTAATGTTGATGGAAAAAGACTGTTATATTATACTTTGAACTTTATGGATAAGCTTGCTAGATCCCAACCCCCATGGTGTTTCCCGCATAAGAAGGTACAAAAAAAGTATATTTCAGCAGGTGCAGAGAACTGATTAGGCATATTTGGTCACTAGATGAAATAAAGAAAGGGTTAGAAAGAGGAGCTTGGGGAGGGCCATGATAGCAGAAACTTTCTATTCCTAGATAAGATGAAACCACTTTTCTGAGATTTCATTCCCAAGGACAAGAGTTCCTCTTCAAAGGATGTTTTATGTCTAACACTTGTTCCTGATAGTATGCTTTTCTTAAAAATCGCTGATGTGACTAAAAGAAGCTTTCATACTGTGCCAACTAATGACACATGACCTTCTGATTTGTTCTTTGTTTGAATACTATATAATGAAAACATGAATTCAGTAAAATCGCGGCAGATTCCAACCACTCTCTTGTGTGTTGTGTCTGTCTGTCATTCACCGAACTTGTGCCTTCCTGATCACCAAGACCCTGATTCTCCCTCGGTCTGAGTGGCTCCCCTGAGCTGGTCGTGGCACCCTCTGAGCACCTTCCTGTCCTAGCGGCGCTGGAACGTGGCGGTTCCTCTCCTGGGGCTCTTTTCTGTCTATTGGTTTGCCCCACCCAACTTTGATGTGATTTTTTTTGCTTAATCTAATTTAATATTTTCTTTTGAGAAGAAGGAGGAAGAGGGAAAGGAGGAGGATGGCGAAAATGACAACTGTTCTGATGCCCTACAACCTGCAGGCCAGTCTCAAAAATGGAGCATTAAGTAATGTCCATAGGGTTAAGTAGCTAATGAGGACCACAGGCTAAGGGCATAAGATTTAAATGCCAGTCTAACTCCAAAGTTCATCTGAAAGAGGGAAATTTCAATGGAATTGAATCAAAGACCCGGATATTAATCCACACACACCTATGTGCACGTGATTTTGACATATTACCCTCTAAGCTTTCCCCCACAGAAATTTTAATGCAGAGGAAAGATGTTATCCTAGAACAAACCTTTTTACCACTGAGCAACAAATTAAAAACTTATGTGGAAAAAAAATCTCTGAGTTAATTCTAAAAGGAAAATTGAGACTTTGTCAATTAGCAGGAATAGACCCAGCAAAAATTATAGTACCTCTTAATAATGATGAAATTGACAAATTATGGACAGAAAGTGAACCCTTGCAAAGAGCTTGTAGTAATTTTATGGGAGAAACAATAACAACTATCCCAAAAGCAAGAGAATTCAACTTTTAAAGAAAATTAGTTGGATCCTTCCTCACATTGTACAAGACACACCAATAGCTGGAGCCCCTACACTCTATACTGATGCAGATAAATCAGAAAACTCAAGTAAAGTGGATCTAAGCCCTTATGATTTTGTCTAAAAGTCAGAATTATGTGCTATTCTCATGGTACTAAGGGATTTCAAAGAACTTCTCAACACAGTTAGTGACTCACAATATGCTGAAAGAGTTGTTTTGCATATTGAAACTGCTGAATTTATACGAGATGATACAGAATTGACTTTATTATTTATTCAGTTACAAGATACAATCAGGAATAGGATTCATCCCATATACATAACACAAATTCAATTCCATACAGGTTTGCCAGGTCCTCTAGCACAAGGCAATGCAGAAACAAATCAATTTTTGATTGGAAATGTGCTGAAGGCCTCAGAATTTCATAAAAATATCATGTCAATAGCAAAGGTTTAAAAAAATACTTTTCCAGCCAGGTGGTGGTGGTACGCACCTTTAATCCCAGCACTCAGGAGCAGAGGCAGGCAGATCTTTGTGAGTTCAAAGCCAGCCTGGTCTATAAGAGCTAGTTCCAGGACAGGCTCCAAAGCTACAGAGAAACCCTGTTTCGAAAATCAGACACACACACACACACACAAAAAAAAAAAAAGAGGGCTTTTCTATCACATAGCACCAAGCCAAGGAAACTATAAGAGAATGTCCTACTTGTTCTTTATACAACCAAACACCACTACCTGTAGGAAGTAACCCAAAGGGAACTCAAAGAAATGAAATCTGGCAGATGGATGTGTTCCACTTTGTAGAATCTGGAAAACTAAAATATGTACATCACACCATTGATACCTATTTAGGTTTTCAATGGGCAACTACTTTGCATTCAGAAAAAGCTGATTCAGTAATCACACATTTGCTAGAAGTTATGACCATCATGGATATACCTGTACAAATAAAGACAGACAATGCTGCAGCATATGTCTCTAAGAAAATGAAACAATTTTTTGTTTATTATGATATAAAGCTAATTACAGGTATACCACACAATCGTACAGGTCAGGCAATTATAGAAATATCAAATTGAAATCTAACGGATATGTTAAATAAACAGAAAGGAATAATAAAGATCTCCAGAAATATATTGCATAATTGCTTTATTAAGGTTGAGTTTTCTAAATGCTAACAAGAAAGGAACAACAGCTGCAAAGAGACTTGGATAGCAGAAAAAACTATGGAAATAAATCAGATGATATACTTTAAAGATGTACTGACCTCCAAATGGAAACCAGGACATGTAATATGTTGACGAAGGGGTTTTGCTTTTGTTTCCACAGGAGGAGAAAAGCTATGGGTACCATCAAAACTGATAAAGATTCGATTTGAACAAGAGACACCTCTTAATTAGAAGAAATGATAATTCATCAAACTGCATGGTCATTTAATCTAAACTAACCTATAAAACTAACAAATGCTTTTCATTTGGTCAGATATAACTTGCCAAAAAAAAAATCTCCCCAAAATTAGGGTTGCGGAAGGGTTTTGTTTCTGTCTTTTCAGGGGAATAAAGGTATCCAGCTAAGGAATCTGAAGACCACTGGACAAATGAGACATCTGAAGAAAAAGGACAAATCATCCATAAAAAATGTCTCAAGATAAAGAGTAAATGTGATTGGTATATCATATTTCCAACAGGATAAAATTTTGTAAATCTTCCCAAATGTTTGTTTCTGCTATTCTCTATAGACATATAATGCAAATATTCTTTATGTAGTCCCACTCCAATAAAAGATTAAAGCTGGCTTTAGCACTGTAGTGTGGTTCTCTCCTTCTCTAAACCCAAGTATGCTTACTAAAGTAAAACCCAAAATCTCTATCTCGTGTCAGAAGAGCCACCTAATATGGGACAAAAGAAAAACAAACTTTTAAGGATTATTTTATTGCCTCTAATATCATAATCTTTTCATTTTATATTGACTCTTTAACAGCTTTTCTTAAGATATAAATTTTATAAAATTTATATATTCTAAACTTTTATTAATACAATTAGAATACTAACTAATTCTAGAAAAAGGTTTTATCTACCTTTCTGTACATGATTTCATGTTTGAGTCTCTATTAGTTTTCTGCAGTGAACCATGAGCACACCTAACAGTAACCTTTGAAGTCTCCAAAAGGAGGATGGGGCCCCACAACAATTCCTCCAGGACTCTGATGACACCACTAAGCTGAGAAACACCACCTAAAGATTGGCTTTGTACTAAAAACTGCTCAGAGCAATTTCAAGGTAGTTAGCTCAGATGATCCAGCCTCACAGACTACTTGAGACAAGCCCTGCCCTTTCCCAATATGCAGAGACTGGACAACAAATGATAAAGCTACCATTCCCAATTGACAATTAACCAAAAATTTTCTTTTCAAGATCCCTAAAGATGCCACCTCCCCCAGACAGCAAGAAGTAAATGTAAGAAAACAACACCCACATTCCCAAGAGGTGAGGTAGGTAGTTTTTGATCTTTTGTTGGGTTATGGATATTTGTCATTGTTTAGGGGGATTGGTTACAAATTATTGGTTATGGTCAAAAGGAAGGTTGAACAAAGGAAATTAGATTCAAGGTTCTTGTTTGAAACAAAAAAGGAAATATAGATATAATAGGATAAAAGGGTAGATTATTGAATCTACTCTGAAAAGAAAAAAAGAGGATATAGATATGATTAAGATAAAAAAGTTAGATTGACTCTACTTTTAAAAAGCAACTACTAGTTTTAAATATTTTACATAGGACATTTGTTGGACATTTGTATATTGTATGCAAATTTGTATATTGATACAATTTGAGATTAATTTTGTTAAAACATACTGTGAATGCATTTCTAACCTTGTTCGAGGTACTGTACCTATACAGCTCATTTAACACTGTAATGCAGATTTCCAGTTGTTGAAAGTTATTATTGCCAACTGTTTTGAATAATAAGGAAATGCAGGTTAGTAATTAGTCAACTATTATAATTGAACTTGTAGTCACATTAGGTATATTTTCAAGGTCAAAGAGATAGATATATTTTAAAAAAAGACAGGTTATCTTCAAACACTTCAGTGATCTACAGAATATGGCATTTAAGATGTTTTAATAACATATGTTCATTTTTTTATGACAATGAGACATGTCTATTCCTGGCAGCACCAATCTACTTCAGAGAAGATTATGGGCATCAAAGAAACTTCACAATGGAAGCAAGTGAAGTTTACTTTCTTTGTGGCAAAAGTTAGCCACTGGGCAAGCAAGTGCCCTTGCCTCGAGTGCTGACCATATGCTGTCCTAATTAGAAAGAGAGTGACTGCCAAACACTGTCAAAACAAGGTGGGACAGCCTCTCAGAATATCCTGCTTCACAGAAAAGTCTGTCAGATATGATAGACCTGTAGGCTGAAGATGGATGCCACAATGTTGCAGAGGAACTTTGGGTGGCTATCCATGCAGCCAGCCATTTCTATCATTTCTCACATTTTTTGGAAGTCACTTGCTCACACTTCCTGCTTACCCAGTTAATATTATTTCCTTCTTGGGTCTCTGAGGGAGTTGAAGAATAGACAGCTATAGTTTTCCTTGTTTAACAGAAACAGTAAAGAAACTCACAAAAGAGGTGTAAAGTATAAAAGGTTGAGAGACATAAAAAGATAATTTGATAATGCAAATTAGGATAGAAAGTGAACTAGGTACAACCTTTTGGGCTCATCAAGATAGGACAGATAAGGACTATTTTAATTACAACCTTTTGAACTCATCAAGATGGGTTAGATATGGAGTATTTTCTCTGAATTTGTCAAATGCAAATTAACTAGACATTGTTGATGTATTTATTGCCTTATATATTGCATATAGTTATACTTATTATATATAGTTTTATTTATATTACTTATAGCCTTCTTTTATTATTTTAAACAAAAAGGGGGAAATATAGTAGTATATTATTTGTGTTTTAATAAATAAAGTTTGCCTGAAGATCAGAATGCAAAGCAGCCACAGTAGTCAGCCATACAGGCCAAGCAGTGGTGGTACACACCTTCAATCCCAGCACTAGAGAGGAGTATCAGTAGGGAGGAGACAGGTCTCATGTTCTGAGTCTGAGGATTCATGGAGGCAGGAACGCCCATTTTGGTCTGAGATAGAGGTAAGAGCCAATGGCTGGCTACTTTGCTTTGCTGATCTTCAGTTTGAACCCCAAATGTCTGTCACTGTTTTTTTTTATTATTCATGCTACAAACATCCTTAATTATCAGCAAAATGAAAGTGACCATTTAGTGGGTACATGGTTTCTTTTTGGTTTGATGAAAACGTTTAACAACTAGACAGTGAAGCTGGCTGTCCAACTTCAGATGTAGGAAACACTACCAAATCCCATACTGTAAAATTATTACAGTGGTAAAAGTCTTATATGTGCATTTTAAAAAGAAATGAAATATTAATACAAATTACAACACAGACGACCCTTGAGAACCTGCGCTATATGATAAAAACCAGTCTCAAAGGAAACATGTGCTAGCCCTGCAAGCACAGGCCTGTAGCCCTAGCTCCTTGAGAAACTGAAAGAGGAAGATTGTGAGATCAAGACCTGGCCAACATCCACAAATTCAAAGCCAGGCTAGGTTAATTTGGCGAGATCCTGTCTGACAATAAAAAATTTAAAATGCTCTGAGAATAGAGTTTAGCGGCAGGCTACTCCATCCTCACTACTGAAAGCATGTGTGTGTGAATGTATTTATATGAAACATCTAAAATGAGTAAATCAATAGAAAGTGAATTAGTGGTTAAACAGGGTAGGGGAAGGGAGGAGTGAGTGCTAAATACAGGGTTTCTCGTAGAGGAAATGAAAATGCTCCAGAATTAGCTTGTGGTTGTGGCTGTACAACCTAACACAATGCAAAGCATCACCCGTGATGAACTCTGACAGGCTCAACTGTATGGGATACACACCACACCTCAATGAAGCTGTGTACATATGAGTGTGTGCACGAGAGACTTTAAAAAATGAAGTCACCAGAGAGGTACTAAAAATTGAAAGAAAATAACAGAGCAAAAGCTTTAAATCCATCTAAAACAGAGGAGAGAAGCTGCTCCTCCCCTCACGCTGCACTTCCAGACAAGGCTGACGCACCAAGTTGGCGTTCTTCACCCTTAGTAAAATTTTATTCTTCTTTCAATTTATTCATTTTAAAGTTAAATATTTTATACAACTCCAGGTTCACACTATGTGCCAAAAACTAAACAGCACATAGATTAGAATTGAGGTTTTCTTCTCCTCCTCCCACGTTCTTAAGCTTGCATCTAATACAGGCCACGGGGGGCGGGGGGGGCTGTGTAAACTGATTCTGTCTCTACTCAGTGCACCGATGCCATGTACTTCTTACCTTGGGTATAAATATCAAAGAAAATAATTAATTTCTTTCTGTACATAAAGATGGCTTTAGCGCATGATCAAAGGCCGAGTAGAACCCCGACAAAGTCCCCAAAATGAGGCTTCCGCCCAGGCGTGGCTAAAACGTATAGCTATCACAATGCAGCATAACAACCTAGTGTCAGGCTCCCTTGCTCCTCACAAGCACGTAACCAAGCCTAACGAGGACTCCCCAGACTCTGACAACAGACAAGACAGAATAAACTCGGTCTCCTAAGAGTCAAGTCCAAAGCCCACATTCCCCATGTGGCAGCGCTGGTGACGCTGTCCTAAAGAGGTCTCTGACCTGGGAAACAAGCTGAAAGGTTTCTGTTTGCTAGAAAAGCAGATCTCCTAAGGAGGGAAGGTGGGTTCCTGTCCGCCTCCAGGATTAACCACCTTAACCTTCCAGGAAACTCATTAGCCTTCCCCCAAGGTCAGCTACCTCTGGCAAGGGCACCTGGTTCTGGTCAATCGGACAGTCTGTGACCTCCACCCTGCTGACTGTCCTATAAAACCTGCTTCCTTTTCCTCCACTTTGTTCTTCTCTCTTCCCACACCCATTGCCTTGGCAGACTGAGTCCCAGCAGTCTTTCCCTCGCCATGGAGAGGTCTGTAGTTTCTTCTACTGAGCTGACTACTTTAAAGGAGACAATATTGGCCCCAAAGTACATAGGACCCAATGTGTTCATAGAAAAATGCCTTCATTAGGGGTTGGGAGTCTAAACCAGCAGTGCAATACTTGCCTAACATTTAAAGGTCTTGAGTACAATCCCCAGCACCACCATAACCCACCCATCCAAAATTAAAAAAAAAAGGGAAGAAAAAAAGAAAAGAAAAGGAAAAGAAAAACCCCAATTAAAAAGAAAATCAACTGGAGAGATGTTGGAGAGATGGCTCAGCAATCAAGAACACTGGCTGCTCTTCTAGAGAACCCGGGTTCAATTTCCAGCACCCATGTCGCAGTTCACAACCATCTGTGGCTCAAGATCCTGGGATTCTACACCCTCACACAGACATGCATGCATGCAAAACACCAATGCACATAAAATAAAAATAAACAATCAGAAAACAAGAAAGGAAGGAAGGAAAGGACAGAAGGTAGGTAGTGATGTGGGAATCCCCTCTGTATGCTGTGAATATGTTCTATTACCATTGGCTAATATAGAAGCTGCTTTCAGCCTATAGAAGGGCAGAATATAGCCAGAAGAGATATACAGAGAGAGTAGGTGGAGTCAAAGAGATGCCATGTAGCTGCCAAAGGAAAAAGACACCAGCCACCAGCCAGAACCTTACCAGTTCACAGATTAATAGAAATGGGTTAATTTAAGATGTAAGAGTTAGTTAGAAATATGCATAAGCTATTGGCCAAACAGTATTGTAATTAATATAATTTATGTGTGATTATTCTCAGCTGGGCAGCCAGGAAACAAAGTAGCAGTCTCTGCCTACAAGGTAGGAAGGGGAGGAGGAAAGGAGGAAGGGAGGGAGGAAGGGAGGGAGGCAGGAAAGGAGGGAGGGAGGGAGGAAAGAAACCAATCACTAGGGCTTAGCCTGGTGATGTACTGTGGAAGAGCAGGAGAGGAAAATCATGGACTTGGAGGTCAGAGTAGATGACATCAAAGACACTGTCTCAAAACCAAGGCAATAAAAATAAGTAACTTTAGCACACATGCTAACAATTTATGTTTCTTGCCCATACATAAGTTATAGAATCTGGAGTATACAACAAAACTTTTGATACTGCAATATAACTATACAGACTGTGATTTATAGCTATTGAAGACAAAGGGCAGAAAACAAGATGTGCCCATATGAATACCTTGAGCAATTATAAAAGTTTCTTTTCTCATTGCCGGGAAACAAAAAGAAAACCTGACAACAGCAACTTAGGCAAGGGAAGGCTTGTTTTGGCTCAGAACCTATGGATGCAGTCATCCCAGTGTGAGACAGCTGGTCTTGCCACACTCACAGTCAGGAGCACAGAACAACAAACGCCGGGTCTCAGTTTGATTTCCCCTTTTTATTCAGTCTGGGACTCCGGCCAATGGAATGGTACCAGCCACATTTAGGGTGGGTCTTCCCAACTCAATTAACCTAATCTAGGCTTGTCTCTTCATTAATTAGAGAGCATATTAAGCTGACAATCACTATTAGCAATCACAGCAAATCATTCAGGTAGCACTAACTCATGTTTGCCGTCACTAAGAATTGAATATTGAACTATGTATGTTGGTACCAGCACTAGGGTGGCAGAGGCTAGTAGACTTCTGTGAGCTTGAGGCCAGCCTTGCCTACAAAGTGAGCCCCAGGCCTATGTGAGAGCCAAAGTGGTTTTAAGTTTTAATTGCTGTGCCTAGGAGATCCATAAAAAAAAATGCCTCTAACCTGTAAGTCCCTGTCTAAGGACAGACACTTCCTGAGAGGCCGGTGGCTGTGGTCACATACAACAACACGCCACATGTTTTCACTCCTCTAAACAAGCTTATTTGACCCAACTACACAGGAGACGCTTGATCACATGTAGATGGAAAGTGCACAGGCAGGAATTGTGTCAGGATATATGCTTGTTCCTTTTTGGACCTGGTGAGAAATACACAGCCTTACGGGTTTGCCTTTATAAGCCTCTGCCAATGTGACTCACCACCATTTTCTCAGAACTCCAGAATGGACCTGGCCAGCATCCAACATCCTAGAAAGTATTTAATTAAAGTTTGCTTCAAATTTGGCTCAAAATTCTGGTAGTGCTCTTATTCTTACATGGTGGGATTAGCACTTGCCAGGCCTAAAAAGTGAGACCTGCTCAAAAGTAAACAAAAAGAAAAAAGCTAATATTTATTAGTTAAAGATATGATCAGAAGGTGCTGCTGGGCAGCGGTGGTGTATACCTTTAATCCCAGCACTCGTGAGTCAGAGACAGGTAGATCTCTGTGAGTTCGAGGCCAGACTGGTCTACAGACAAAGTTCCAGGACAGTTAGGGCTGTTACAGAGAAACCCTTCCTCAATAAAAAACAAAAAGAAAGAAAGTGCTTTTTGTTTTGCTGTTACTGGTATAAAAAGTGACAATTTTGTGTGGGGGGGGGGGGTGGGTGTGGGTGTGGGTGTATAGTACGTTGCATGTGTGGGGTTTCTCAGGGAAATGGCTCTCAACAGGTCAGGAATGGTAATTTGTTTGCATATGCCATGGTTCCACCAGTCATAGTTATAAGAGATATAAATTTAGTCATTATAAAATCATAATCAGATTGAAGACATAGCAAATGTGCTCTATACCAAAGAGATGGCTAAATGTTGAAATAGCCATCTCTAAGAAAAGGGAACAGTAGTTCTTTTATATATCTGATTTTCTAAGTTGATTCATTACATACATGTTTCTTAATTTTAAAATTCATTGTCATTTGGAATTCCTAGTAGTTTTATTTATTTAGATCAAAAAATATCTAAAATAAAGTGTATAGAAGCTCTTTGTAATGCCAGTATCAGATTGTTAGCTTTAAAAAATGAAAAATTGATCTAATCAATAGACAATTTCATATTCTTGGTCACAAAGCAGAAAACCCCCTTCACAGTGCCCTTCCTGGCATGAGCTTTTCGTTGCAAATAATCCGACTGGTCTACTTTTGTTATTGCTACCTATACTTTGGGGATAACAGGAAACAGAAACAAATGAATATATCTATCTATACAGAGATACAGTGTGTGTGTGTCCCCTCTAGACCAGTGTCATAGGACTCTTCCCCTGTGCTTTCTTCTAAATTTTAATTTCAGGCCTCAACATTTATTAAAGCCCAAGGCATAAAAGCAATGAGCTAAAAGAATACAGATTAGAACCTCCAAAATTCTGAGTAAACTATCTTTCATGTTTTGATTCAGCTCAGGTATTTGTTACAGTTACTGAAAGCTGGGGTAGTTTAAATATAATTGGCCCCCCGTGAGGTCAAAGGGAGTGGCACTATTAGGAGATGTGGCTTTGTCGGAGAGCAAGTGGCCTGCTTGAAGGAAGTGCGTCACTGTGAGGATGGGTTCTGAGGTCTCCTTGGTTGCATGCGGACGGGGATGTGGAGCTCTTGGCTCCTCTCCAGCACCATGTCTGCCTGAGTGCTGCCTTGCTCCCAGCCATGTCAGTGAGCCACGTCAATTAAATGTTTGTCTTTACAAGAACTGCCATGGTCGTGGAGTCTCTTCGTGGCAATAGAAACCCTAAGACAGAAGTTAACATAATTCTCTAAATTTTATATACAAGAGTCCATTAAGCTAAGTGTTATAAACTAATTTTATGGATATTAAAACTATGACTTAGAGAAACTAAGACAAAAATGATGCCTTGTTCACTGTTATATCCTTCATGCTTGGTAAAAATGTCATATAACGAACTAAGTTTGATTAACAGATTGTTGAATTCATTTATTAAGTTGATAATTTGGGATTTTTTGCTTTATAGCCTATCATCAGATTTTCAGACTTTCCTTTTGTCTATTTCTTTTTATCTTTCCCTACACTTTCCAGCCCATAAACAGACATTACCAAAATCTGACCAGAGCTAGAGACACAGCTTGGGGCGGAGCACTTGCCAAGTATGCGCATATATATGATTTTAAGCATATAATCAAAGTAAGATATAAAATAAATTAAAAAAATCTCACCAGTACACATCTTAACATATACTAATACATCACAGTTTCTACATTTTACATTAACCTATACTAATACTCCTTTCTTTTATTCTTAACTTTATGGATAATGTCTGTCTGTTCTACCATAAAACACATTTTTCAAAAAACTATCTAAAATATAGTTTAAAGCATTTTCTTTTGTAACCACTGCATTGGATCCCATATCCAAAGAAATACCCTTGTGTGCTGCTGCTGGAACACAGCCAGGAGAACACTTCTTAGGGCTCAAAAATAAGGTGTCAAGGTGTTCCTGTACTTACACTCCCAGAGAAGAAGGTTGGACCAGACACAATGTACTACGTAAATAACACGGTAAGACAAACTGAAGTCAGAGATGACACAAAATACTGTATTTTCATTGGCTTTTTCTGCTTCTGCTATACTCTCTATTTGTCTCAGCTATACCATGAGAGTACCAGCATGGAGAAAGACACACTGGTCAGCTGTTGTCATCAGCCTCTATCTGCTTGTGCTGACACAAGAAACGCAACTATGACCTCAATGAGAATAAGAGACAGCTAACTCTGGAGGCAAATATGAGTGATCATGACCCAAGAATACATATAATTTGGGCTACCTTAAATTCCATGTTCTTATATGTTAACTATTTCCTGACATTTTCATAGCAACAGAGCAAAGAAAATCATAAGATGTGTTTTAAATACCTTGGTGGAAAAATCAGATAGGTGGGTTTCAATGAAGCAGGAAAACTTCTAAAGATCTCAGATGCCATCTTGTGACATCCTTAGCATTTGAGTTGGTAGAAACTAAGTCTACTAAATGGTCTCATTCCAAATGGTTTCAAACCGAATAGTCACAGAATGTAAACACAAAAAAAGGCAATCGATAATTTTCTTTATTGGATTTATTTGATTTTATGGGTATGAGGAGAGTTCTGCCTGCATGTATGCTTGTATGCCCTGTGGATGTAGTGCCAAGCTAAAGCAGAAGAGCGTCAGACCCCCTGGGTCTGGAGTTGCAAATGGTTATCCAGGTGTGACAGCCATGTGAGTGCTGGGAACCAAACCCGGGTCCTCTGTGACAGCAGTGAGTGCTGAGAACCAAACCCGGGTCCTCTGTGACAGCAGTGAGTGCTGAGAACCAAACCCGGGTCCTCTGTGACAGCAGTGAGTGCTGGGAACCAAACCCGGGTCCTCTGTGACAGCAGTGAGTGCTGGGGACCAAACCCGGGTCCTCTGTGACAGCAGTGAGTGCTGGGAACCAAACCCGGGTCCTCTGTGACAGCAGTGAGTGCTGGGAACCAAACCCGGGTCCTCTGTGACAGCAGTGAGTGCTGGGGACCAAACCCGGGTCCTCTGTGACAGCCATCCATCACCCAGCTCATAACAGAGTTGCTCCAGGGACTGTGAGAGCGCAGACTACACAGTCATCAGGCTCTGAGCCTGCTGCATTCCAGCTGCACCACATCCCGGAAGTTCTAACCAGTTAGCCAGCCTTGTAGAAGATTCCATACAAAGTGCAGCTTCTTTCCAGGAACTTACATTGACATTTGTTTGACTGGCTTTCCTTTGGTTTGGTTTTGCTTTCTTTCTCTTGTAGTACTTAGGATCAAACCTGAAGCATAAACTGAAACAGTTCTACTAATGACCTACATTCCCAGCCTTATTGAGAGAAGTCTCAGTGTGTAACTATTCTCAGTTAGAAGATACTACACAGCCCAAACTGGCTTCCAAATCAAAACCTTCTTGCATAACTGCTGGGGTCCTGAGGTACCAGGACTATAGGCATGAGCCACAGTGCTCAGCCTTAGCTTTCAGCATACTGCTTACTACCGTGGACTAACTGGTCACCTCGTGCTACTGGCTACCAGACTACTAAAACAATAGGCCCCAAGGAGTTGGAATCTGCCAGGAATCGCATGTTAAGGGAAAATAAGCTAAGGTTCTGCTGCCAGCCTTGTCTACAAGTTCTGGGTACAGACTGAAGCAGAGACTCATGGGTAAGATGCCTAGCAACGTATGCCCTCTATTTACACCTAGGCCTCTTGTCGTTCCCCACTGGACGGCTTTACCTGACTCAATCCCTTTCTCTGCTCTTGTCACGGACCGGCACACTGAGCCATAACACGGTGTTTGTCCCTAAAACTTCCAGTGACAAAAGTTTAATAAAATAATGCACATAAGGCACAATTCCCCGCTGCTCTGTGCTCTTAGTTCCTGCTGAACTTCTCTCCACCATTGCATCATTTCTCATCCCAGGTTTAATCCATTCAGAGATGCACTAAATATGAGCCTCACTCATCCTACCATATTGAACTACTTAAAGTCTAACCCACCACCCATGCTAAACCTATCATTAATCAAAATGCACCAGATTACTGCTTCGCCATTTGGCAAGAACTGGAGGGGAAGAAGCAGACCAGATGGCCCGAGTTTACCACTGCCTCCTGGAGCCTAGCCAAAAGCTAATGTTGAATTTGGCAAACCTATGTTGGTACTCAAAGCATCTCATTTGAATGTAATCAACTCAGTAATGAAGTTAAACAAAACAGTATTAAAAATCCTGGTGATACATTTGAGCCTCGTCTGCCACTTAAAGAGTGAATCATCGTATTTCTACACAATAATTCTGATATTTTCTAACACAGGAGTCAAAACTTAGACTCTAGGTAAAGATAAGGCTTTCTAGAAGTGCAGCTCATTATTAAATAATGTAAAAATAATTAAGGACAATTGATACCCTGCAAGCAAGAAAGGAGGAAGCATTTATACCACCAGTCCATACACCGCTCCTGCTAGCCTAATCTCTTCTACACCTAATTCTCACAAAACTAGAATAAAATTTTATGACAGAGAATTCTGACATTCAGAGATGGTAAAGGTGTTTGGATTTTAGCTGTAACTTTGAGTGGTTTCTGTTTAGCCCTTTACAAAGATACAGGAGTTATGTGTTGGTGCTAAAACAACCACACGTAACTTCACATGAAAGTTACAAATAATTTATATTCAAATCTAAAAGAGCTTTTAGGCAGCAGGAGGCAAAGTGAATGGGGTCAAGTGAAAGATGGATAATTTTCCTTGATTATTTAAAGTACAATAAGCAAATCTTTTTTTTTCCTGCTCTGCAAAAGGGCTGAGAGTAAATATGTTGTTGTTTTTCTGGATTAAAAGTCAAATTTAAGGCTGCTATGTGATGCTAGAATTCCACAAAATTTCTTTCTGAGATAGTGGCCAAGTTTATCCCCCTGAACGCCTGATCCTCCTGCTTTCGTGTTCCCAGGGCTAGGGTGCAGGCGCGCGCCACCATGCACAGCTTGTCCCACAAGTCTTTAGTGTGAAAATGCCTGTCTACCTCAAGAAACGGTGGGACTCTGAGGAGGTAATAACACTTCACTTAACTGGAATTCAGAGCCAGTATTTGAAATCAATTGCAAATTGATCAAATTTGTTACTTACACACAGAAGCGTGTTCTGTCCATGGTGAGCGAGTGCATGTGAGTGTGTGCCCATGTCTGTGCGCCTATGGGAGCCCCCCTCTGCTGCACTCCACCTTTCTCGCTGAAACAACTTCTGGCTGGCCAGAGCTCCCAGGATCCTCCTGTCCCAGCCTTCCTAGCACTGAGGTTAGGAGCACCTGACACCATGCCAGCTGGAGGGCCCTGGGGACAGAATGCAGGTCCTTATGCTTCCACAGCAAACACTTTACTGAGTGAGCAGCCGCCCCAGACGCCAAGAATGTATTTTTCACTGACGATCCCTTGGGTTAGTGATCAGCAGAACTGCATCTGAGCTTCCCCTTGGCACTAGCCTTTCATGGCGCCGTGACACTCCAGATCACTGTTGAGTGGTAGCTCTCTATTTACAATTAAATAAAATTTGAAGTTTTATTTCCACTGGAACATCATATGAAAATGCTGTTAAAACTACACTTTGAGCTCAAAATTACATACACTAAAATTATGACAATGCAGTTCACCTTCTGCTTTAACTACTGATAGTCTGAGAAGCACGTAAAGTAACTTGACCTTATGTGTGATCGTTGTGGTTTGAAGATAATGCGACCCTTACAAGTTCGCGTGTCTGGACACTCGCTCTACAGCTGATAGTACTGTTTGGAAAGGAAGGAGCACATTACTGAAGGACGGAGGCAGAAGGAAGAGGCTTTGATGCTTTGTAGTCTGACCTCACTTCCTGTTCATTCTCTGCTTAATGACTACCTTCTGGAAGTGACCAACTGGCCTGCTCCTTCCTACCCGCTGCCACATCTTCCCACCATGGTGAAATGGATGAAATGGTGAAATGGACCTGTCTAAAGCACCTCTGTCAGGTAGTTGATTACAGCAATAACAAATAATGGACACAACAGAAATTGTTATTTGTCTTACAAATGACCACTACCCAGTGATGGTAAGTAAATCTGAAAAGACAACCTCTAAGTTTAACAAATAAGTATATTTTTACCTACATGTAGAAATTTTATCAATTCCACAGCAAAAGCAAATATGCAAAGCTCTATACCAGAAATTAAAGACATTTTTCACAATAAATTTCCCTGTCACTAGCCTTCTATGATGAAGTAAGTCATGGTCCTCAGTCTCTATTTTACTGAAGTGCACAGAACAGACCACGGTTATGTGCACAATGGAATGAGGCTCCCTGTTGGCATTCTCAGTTCGGAACGTATGAAGATTCAAACAGCTTCTGCAGAGCACAGCCTGATAAACAACACAATAAACAACCACAACTTTTCAGCTCCTTCTATTTGCACGAACTTTATAAACTTATAGAAACTGGAATTTCCTACTCCATGACACACATCTTAACACATTTACCGGACTCCACTCCAAGCTATACTAAATTATATTTTCTAAAATTATTTTAAAATGTCCTTGCCTCTGGTTATTATACAATGACTATTCATGCTAACACTGGTGTAGGAGGTTCTTCTGTATTTGGGTTGCTTTCATTGTTTGAATAAAGAGACTGCCTTGGCCTTTTGATAGGGCAGCCCTTAGGTGGGCGTAGTAGACAGAACAGAATGCTGGGAAGAAGGGAAGTGTGGCAGACACAATGAATCTCCGGCCTAAGATGGACGTAGGTTAAAATCTTCCCGGTAAGCCACGACCCCGTGGTGATACACAAATTACTAGATATGGGTTAAAGCAAGATGTAAGAGTTAGCCAAGAAGAGGCTAGATATAATGGGCCAGGCAGTGTTTTAAATGAATACAGTTTCTGTGTAATTATTTCGGGTGTAAGCTAGCCGTGTGACCGGGAGCCGGGCAGCGGGACACAGCCAAGGGTGGCTGGAACGGCAAACAGCCCGCCCTCTCATTACTACATAACACCTCAAAGGAACAACAGAAAAGTCTGATAGCACTCATCCACTCAACAGAAACTGAGAAAAACCACTAAAAAAAAAAAAAAAGGAGAAAACTACCATAATTTTAATTAGCTGTACCTATTGCTGAGATCATCCTTGGTTCTGAGAAATTAGTCTCACCCAAAACTTAACAGGCTCAAACAAGTCTGTTTTCTCTAGGTCCACCTTATTTTACTTTCTTTGGTTAAATGTAATTGGACGAACTCACCATCAGGGGGTTTGTTTTGCTAACAAATAAGTCACTCAAAAACTTACTTTGGTTGTAGCCTTATTTTCATTTTTTTTCTTAGAAAAGAACATTTGTTATAAAGATACATCTCATTTTAAATGTTCTAAACTCCTTATTTGAAAAATACCACAATAGATGCTGAGCCTAGAAAGAGCAATGTATGTTACATTCTTTACATATAACTATAGCATCAATAACACATAAATCCAATAATTTTTCTTCTAATTTTATAACAAAATAACCTATGGTCAACTGTGGGTTTTTTTATATTTATTTTATGTGTATGTGTTTGCACCACACGCATGGAATTGGTTCTTTACTACTGCCAGTGGGTTCCATGGATTAAGCTCAGGTCATGTATTGTACAGCAAGGTTCCTTTATCTGCAAACCATCCTTCAACTGTACTTTAAAAAGGATAACACGTGGGCGAGAAAAGTGGCTCAGTGGTTAAGAGCACTCGCTGCTCTTGCAGGACCCCAGTTCAGTTCCCAGCCCCATGTTAGGTGGCTCATGACTGCCTGGAACCTTAGCTCCAGGGAATCTGATGCCCTCTACAGATCTACACCAGCACCAAGCATGGAAATGGTGCACACACACACACACACACACACACACACACACCTCTTTTTAAAAACCGCACGTGACATCTTCATTCTGATGAGCATCCACTGATGAGTGCCACAGCGCAGCATGATCATGACGCTCCAACGGCCATTGCATTATAGCTGCATCACTGCTATTTGTAGTGGGCCAAACAGCTGCTCACTGTCCCAGCTGCTCAATTCTGCATTGTGATGTCAAAGTGGCCATCATGTAAAAACAAATATGCATGACCTTATTCCAATAACATTAGAGTTGAAATTCCATGTTTTTCATAAGCCTTTTCATGTTTATGAAAAACTTACTATTCAGTCCAAAGTATGATATTTTTCCCTCAAGTTTTTAACTGATTTTTAAATGATACTAAGTATTGATTCTAAGTGTGTCTTCTGTAGCAGATACAAATTTAGAGTCATAACATGGAACAATATCATTGGAATGTATGCTGTGTAACTCTTCTTGGTGTTAATTCGTTAATCACATAAAATATGAAATCATTGATATATGTAAAAGGTAGGTAAAACTTCAGTATTTCTCTAAATAATTGAATAATAACACATTAACAGTAATAAAGAGTCAGAGAAGAAATCTCGCCTGGCATGAACGTTGGTCTGTAGAGAACTAAGGAATGTGACCGGAAGGGAAGGGACCTGACCAGACGCATCCACTTTCATCCTCCTTTAATACCACATGCTCCAGGGAGGCTGCAGACTCGACGTTTTCTATAAACTGACTCAGTGCTAACTAGAAATGTCCTAGAACCTCTGCACTATAATAACCATGTTCCTAGATTCTAATGGTAACATGCCAATAAATGATGTATTTTTCATTTACCTACCCAACAATAATGATTTCAGACTATGTGATAAATTAAAAAGGTCAAGTATCTTGAACAGTGCAAATTCTTATAAAGAGAGACACAAATCAGTTGGCACTTGTAGAGTAAGTAAAAGACAGAGAACACAATCTCTTTTGTTATTACTATAAATCCAATCCTTTACAGGCAAAAATGAATTTTAGAAGAGCCTACTTGAACAACTGTACTAAAAAGTTTTTTTAAAAAGCTCATTAGAGAAAATAGCCAATGCCTATTATATCTATAGTTAAAAGTTGGTATAAATACAGTTTTTCCAATTAAGTCACAATTTTTACCCAAATTTACAACTATCTTCTGTTTTCAAACTAACTTTGTACATTTCTAAAATTATCTTGCTTTGCATTTATTTTGAAACAGAGTATTCTTGTTCGCTCTGGTCTCAAACTCCTGGTCTCAAGCAATCTTCTTACATCAGCCTCCCACATACTGGGACTACAGGCACATATCACCTAGCCTGCAATCAAAGATATCTAAATGGTGTCTTTGGCTTAAAATAAAGCTCTTTCCATTGTAATATAATTTATCAACCCCTTCCTATATGATCAGTTTCTCTCTCTGTTCCTCTAAAAGAGTGTTGGCTATTCTGGGGTCTTTGCATTTCCATATAAATTTTAGAATCAATCTGTCATTTAATGCAAATATTTCTTGTTTACATTTGCTACATTTCACTAAAATTTTCATCAAGTTAAAAATTAATTTGGGGAGAATTTGCATTTTAATAGCATGGAGACTCCAATCTACAAACATTACTATTCTGTAATTTCTCTAAATAAAGTATCATAATTTGGGTGCTGACGGATTATAAACCTTTACTTAGATTCCTTTCCACTCATTTGATGTAAATCACACATGATAAACTGATTATTTCCAGGTGAAATTTGTTGAAGATTTGTCTCATTTATTTCAAATGATGTGTAGGGGTGTGTGTTTCTACATTTGGGAAGATTTGTCTCATTTATTTCAAATGATGTGTAGGGTGTGTTTCTACATTTGGAAAGACTTATCTCATTTATTTCGAATGATGTGGGGTGTGTTTCTACATTTGAGAAGACTTATCTCATTTATTTCGAATGATGTGGGGTGTGTGTTTCTACATTTGGGAAGATTTATCTCATTTATTTCGAATGATGTGGGGTATGTTTCTACATTTGGGAAGCACACCATGGAGGCCTAGGCAACAGACCCCTGGAGCTGGAGTAACAGTCGTGAGTGGCCGGATGTGGGTGCTGGGAACCAAATCTGGGTCCTCTGGAAGAGTAGTCAGTGCTCTCAACCTCTGAGCCATCTTTCAAGCTCCTCACATGTTGTTTTTAATTAGAAATATATTCTTTTCATAAATATTGACTGTATCATGAAGCCTGGATAAAATTCTTAACTTTAAAAATGTATCTGTACTTTTTATAATTTATTGCATACCAACATGTGTTAATAAAAGCTATATTATTTTTCCCAATCTCTAATTAATGCATTTCTCTTCTGACCTTTCTGTACTGGTAAATATTCAGTAAGAGCACTTTTTTGCATTACTTTGTATCTAACTATATTTCTATCAATATAGTCAAAACTACTTTGCTGAGTTATTTTTAATCAAATGGCTAATATATTTATCCAATCCGTTCCCTGTATATAAAATGTCACCACAGTTTCCTCCACCTCTGTTCTGTTAATTGTATCAATTACACTGATTTTCACTAACTTACAGTTCTTGGAAATGTGTAATTTGAGTTCTCTAATACTTTTAACTTCTTGTTATTTTTCTATTAATTCCTGCCTTCCAATATTTATATTTATATATACAAGAGATAAGTAGAGTCAGACTTTTATCCAGTCTGCCAATAATTTTTAAAAATGTATTTACATTTGTTCAATTACTTGATTTTGAGATCATGGGTCAGCCTAGAATGCACAGCAAATCATCCTACCTCATCACCCCAAGGGCAGATTACAGACATGCCCCACCGTGCCAGGCAATACACTTACATATAGTTTACTAATAAATTTGAGTTCAAAACTATTTTACTACTTGTCCTAAGCTGTCCCATGATTATTTCATCTCCTTATCTTATCCAATTGATTGTACTTTTCTGGCTTACCTGTGCATACATGTTAACGTCTTCCTGACAGTGTGACTTAAACCACTTAACGCATTTCCTGTCTTACTGTCTGAGTGCAGTGTTGCTACACATTCTACCCCAATGTCATCACACCTGTCTACATAGTCAGTTTAAGTTTCCATTTTCTTCAACTACTTTTTATTGATTCCTAGCCTTCCATCTAAGGGCATTTCCCACAGTATTTCCTTATGTGGGGAGATGGTGACATATTTCAGCTATTGTGTTTCTGAAATGTCCTTTAATTTGCATTCATTTTGGGGAGATGTTCTTACAGAACATAAAGTTCAGTTATTTTTTGTTTATCTTTAGGCCGAGTCCAGTGCCCTAGACACGTGCTGCTAGGCAACAGCAGGCAATTTGCTGGAGCCCAGGTCCTGGGGCAGCAGGTCCTGGGGCAGCCTGAACAACACTAAGACCCCATCTATGTTTTAAAACAACGTTTTCCTTTCCCCTCATTACTCTGAAGACATCATTACAGTCCTACACCTCCCATTTTTCTGTTGAGCATAAACGTAGATCTTATAGGGCACACTTTGAAAGTCGGTGTCTCTCTGCTGGGTAAGTTTAAAATTGGGGTGGGGTGAGGTGGGGTGGGGCCGCATCAATTAAGAAAAGCCTGCTTCAGGTCTTCCTTATGCTCAGCTTTCCTGAGCTTGCAACACTTTGCGAACCGCTGTCTTGGTGCCTTCACAAACGATGGGAGAAGCTCCGCCATCGTCTCTTCACACTGAGCCTGCCTCCTGCTTTCTCCTGTCCCCTGACATTCCAGCTCTGTGTGCTTAGTCTCTAACTTTAACTTTCTCCTTTGTCCCCCTTCACACTAGACGTCTGTGCTTTACTAGACATATCTTCCCTAACCTTCCATCTAACTATTTTCCTGTCACCTAAAATATTATTAAATTCAATGAGTTCTTAATTTCATATTGCTGCTCTCCATTTCCATATCTTTCTTTGTCATATTGAGTTCCCTGCCAAAACCCTCATTCTTATATTTTGCCCCTTTAAACAGATTGATTTCTAAGCCAGCACCTAACAACTCCATCATCAGAATTTTGTGTAGTATTGTTTCTTAGTTTCAGTTTTATGATCTTGTCTCCTAAATGCTTGATTAATTTTAGGTTTGCAAGACATAATATTTTTAACAATTTTTTAAATGTATTTGTTTTATGTGTATGATGTTTTGCCTGCATGTATGTCTGTGCACCTTGTGTGCCTAGTGCCCAGAGTCCACAAGACAGCGCCAGATTCCCTCAAACTGGAATTAGGGATGGCTGCAAGTCACCATGTAGTGCTGGGAATTAAACCCCAGTCCTCAGCCAATGCCCCTTGACCCCTAAGCGATCTCTTGGGCACTGATATGTATTTATTAGTAGTCGACGTTTTTGAGAGTATGCATGAAACTATATTGTGCCAGGAAAGATTCAGCCTGCTTTGACTAATGAGTAGATTCATTAACAATCCTGGACATCTATAATCTAATCAAGATTAGAGTTCACCAGTTGTATAAATGGATTTGTTTTGTTGAAATTGGGTCTCAGGTAAACCAGGCTGGCTTTGAACTCAAAGGATAATGTCGAGCTTCTGATCCTTTTGCTTCTACATCCCAAGTGCTGCAATTACAGATATACACCTCCATTGACATTAACACTAATGTGTAGACTTTCAGGTCCAAGCCCAAAGCTTGGGGATTAACCAGTCTCCATGTCAGGAAATCCTACCCCAGACTCACTGTATTAAACCAAAGTCCTTATTACTATTAACTAGTGTCCATGTCAGGAAGTCCTACCCCAGACTCGCTGCATTAGACCAAAGTCCTTATTACTATTAACTAGTCTCCATGTCAGGAAGTCCTACCCCAGACTCGCTGTATTAGACCAAAGTCCTTATTATGTCAGAGCTCTTCTGAATTTCTCAGGCTCCTGGCCATCTTTACTGGAAACACACTCCCATAAGGGAAAGAAGCCTCAAATCCCAGCTCACCTTTTAGGTCTCCTTCTTCTCCATGGTCTTGTCCCCATAGTCGTCACTGCTGTGTTAGCTCTCTGATACTCTCAAACAGATGGATTTTATATTTGATCCAGTTTTTCTAGTTGCTCTCAGTAGAAGGGTTAGTCCAAATTGCCTAATCCACCATCATCAGAAGTGCACCTCTCAACTTTTCTCATCTGTAAAATGAGGATAATAATGACAGCTTCCTCACAGGTACTATTAAAAGAGATCAGAGTGTCAACTACATATCAAGTGCACAAGCACTTTGGGCCACAATTTTGAGCTACCTACTGCTAATCTAAAATGGCCTTGAATAATAAATAGTTTGTGATTTGTTTGCTTGCCTAGTAATCCTTCCTTTATACTTCAAATTTTCTTTGAGAAGATAGTAATAGATTATTAAATACAGTGATATAGTTAGTATTTAGTTATTAAGTACAATAACATTGTAGTTGTCTCTCCAATTGTCTAGATTTTCTCTGTCCAAGGGTGGGGAACTAACCCAAACTAGACCAGACTATCTATTCTCTGATAATATGAGCGTGAAGCAACAGATGCTGGAGCTGGTCAATACAAGTAAGAGGCAATACTCTGAAGATGCCATCTATTAATTTTATAAGCTAGCTATTCAGAGCTAACCCATTAATTTCTTTTCCAGGACATAGTTATTCAACTTTTCTGAGATATAATGAACTTAGAAAAAAACATATTTTCTACTTGAAGTTAAGCAAAGTCCTTGTGGTAGTTTGAATGGAGAATGGCCCCCATAGACTCAGGCGTTTGAATGCTTGCCCATAGGGAGTGGCACTATTAGGAGGTGTGGCCTTGCTGGAATAGGTGTGGCCTTCTTGGAGGAAGTGCGTCACTGCAGAGGTGGGCTTTGAGGTCTTCCATGCTCAAGCCACACCCACTGTGACACAGTTTTCTTCTGCTGCCTGCAGATGAGAAGTATTCCTCTCAGCTCCATCTCCAGCACCCTGTCTGCCCACGAACCACTATGTCCACAGATGGACTGAACCTCTGAACTATAAGTCAGCCCCAATTTAAATGTTTTCCTTTATAAGAGTCTCCCTGATCACGGTGTCTCTTCACAGCAATAGAAGGCATCCTTTTGTTTGTTTGCTTTGATTATTCTGCGACAATGTGTCACTGTGTAGCCTAGACTAGCCTAAAACTCTCGGCAGTCCTCCTGCCCCAGGCTTCAAATGCTGCGATGACAGACTTGATTAAAAGATCAATTTCGATTCCTTGAAATTAAACACTGTAAACTAAATATTCAGTAGCAAATGCTTTCACTTTCAACGTTTTTCTATTAGCCCATTTATATTTATCAGTTCCTTTGAAGAAATCAAAATAATAAAAGGTCTGAAAACTAGCCAAATTTTCTTTATTTCTACTATATGATCAAAGAATCGCATTTTATCACTGCTTCCTGTGCTCTCTTCGTTGTTCTCAGCTCTAGTCCTTCTTCCGCTCCTTGGAAGGTCAGCCACCTTCTGAGACCTCCCTTGGCACCTTATGTCTAGTTACAGCCTGCTCTGGGACGCACTGGTGAAACTGGACAACAGGAAAAGGTAGACAATTGTTTTTTCTTTCTGTTCCTGGTTCCTGCAGGGACAAGGACAATATTCAGGGAACTCGGGAGAAGACTGCTCTGGGCTACAGCTCCAGTGGCAGCAGCTGTACCAGACGGCTACCACATACCTGGACAAGCTCCACAGGTGATCCCACAACCAAGTCTCTGACTATGACATTGCACAGAAGTCATGTGAACCATTACTGGGGAGTGGAGGGCTGAAGAAAGGCTCTCTACTACTTTTCCAATTTCCTGAGTTGAGTGCATCTTATTTCAACATGAACACTTATAAATATCCTATTCAACAAAAGCCAATGCGCACACCTTGATTTAACAAGTAGATATATCTAGGCTCACGTCTCTCAGCCTCAGCTCTACTGACATCCTCAGCTGGTCTTCCTTGCTGCAGAGCTGCCCATGTGTCGGATCATCCTCAGACTCTCTCCACCACTTGCCACTAGCTCATCTGCCCCAGATGAGCGCCAAAAATGTCTCCAGAGAAGCAGTTACTAGGATCACAAGGCAGCTGTGGCAGGGGCAGCAATAGGTAAATGCATGGCCCAGCATCTTCTGAGGTGAATCTAGCACATGACTCTATGCACATCTTCTGAGGCAAGTTATCCACTAACTACAGGCTTTCTAAAGCATAGAATGCAGCTCCCCAGGTAACAGCAGTAGTACAAAGACCTCAGCATGACAGCATTTACACCCACTGGTTTGACAGCTATTCCTTTCTTCCTCCCCAGCCGAGGAGCACTGACAGCTTCCTGTGACCGCTGGCCTTTTCAGAAAATACGCAGATGATTAATACTTACGTTAATTAATTCTCCATGTTAAACTTTCTTTGGCTGTAATATTTAGTGAAGTTTTTATTGTCTTTTCCACAGGGTTTTGGTATTCTTAATTACACAACTCAGCAGCTTGTGTAACTCTCCATTTCTATTTGGAATTTTTCTGCTTCTTGCCTTCCTCTCTCCTCTCAAATCCTCTCCCACCCCTTATATTCTCTTTATTTTCTTTTCTCTTGCCCTATTAAGTATACCAATAGTATTTATGTCATTCTAATGACACCCAAAGCAAAAGAAATCTGATCATCCTAAGTTTAAATAATCAGAAGTTCAATCACAAAAAGCAAGGATTTTCTCAGAAACTTTCTTAACATAAAAATCTCATTTTATCATAATTATTAAACTTAGAATTTTTTATAAGTACTGTAATATACACTTAAGCTTAAAAAATCATCTTAGCTCCAAAGATTAAATGTAAGCAAATTTTTAATTGAGATAGAAATTAAAATGTGTACCTTTCTTTTTATATTTTGTTTTTGCTTTGTTGTAGTTTAGTTGGTTTAGTTTTTTTGGTTTGGATTTTGGTTTTTATTTGTATGTGTACGTTTTTAGTGGTTAAGAGGTTTGGGGGGTGGGTGTTTTGTTTTGTTTTGTTTTGGCCTCCGTCTCTGGTAGACCAGATAGCCTACAACTTACTGTTCAGACCTAGAGGCTTTGACTGGCAGCATTTCTCCCACCTCTGTCTCCTGAGTGCTAATGTGTGCACCATGCCCAGTTTGCCTATCTTTCTTCAGATTTATTTCTTATGTTATTTCAATTCTATAGCACCAACATACAAGCAAAATGATAAGCCTAATAAATGTTTTACAAAATACCAATAAAATAATGTCAAGATATATTAACTCATCTAAAGTTTTTTTAAAAAATCGATTTACTTGGGAGCACAAACCATTATTCAAGAGTGAACCACTGTGTGAGCGGGTTCTGCTCCTCTCCTGCTTCATTCAAACATTGCCCATGACTACTGCCCACGACTACTGCCCACACCTCTCACCTGACCTCCTCTCATCGCCATTGTATTCAGAATAAGATCAAACTCTGTGCTGTGCCTTAAGTCTCTGTCTATTCCAGTTCTTGCCTCCTGATCCATTCTCAGTTGATCTAACAGTCACAAATGTGCAAAGTGAACTCTCTGTCTGTGTGTGTGTGTCTGTCTGTCTCCCTCTCTAAAATACACACACACACACATACCCCTCTTAACCCTTGAACAAGACTACCCTACGCACTTACATTCCTCACATGCTTTCTGATCTAACAACTCACCTCTTCCTCAGGACGTGTCAGTCCACCCATCTTCCCCAGCTAACTAACAGGGAGGAAAAGAAAGTGGAGTATGCAGAGTCTGAAAAGCTCAGTGGATTGGGAACGCGTAGGCCGTCTGTGCTTTCCTCTCTAAGGCCCAGGGAAGAGTCCACTGTCCCCTGTGTGCTTCCCCATTTCTCTCCCCTTCACGCGCCACACCCACTCCTCAGACACACACAGACATCCTTATTCTGGTCACACAAAAATGATTGCTTCTGCCTTATATCAAGATCAGCTATTAAAATATTTTAATACACTCCTAGAAATTTCATTTTACTATACTCCTTTATTTCTAATATCAATGTCTTAAAATTTTGTAAGCAAGTTGTGTGTAATTGCTTCAGGTGATCCTTACTGAGTGCCTGTGTCTGTCAGAGAAACACAGTCATCACACACAATTATCACCTTCTTTCTTTATAAAATGTTGTCAGTGATTGACAGTCTGTCCCAGGTACTGCTCAAGGTCATAATTTTATTAAAAAGCCAGGGTCCTTTTATTATTATTTACTATTTGTGATATATAGTTGGTTATTATTTTTCACATAGACTAAAGACCATGGAGAGATTAAAAAGTATGAAAAAATAGGTGCTCAAAGGAAAATGTCACCCCCAAGCACTAAAAGTAGTCGCCAGAGAAATTAGCAGGACGGGAAACGCCGCCAGGTTCACAGTTTTGCCTTAGCCTAGGCCTCCTTAGTACCACAGTAGGGTGCACAACTAACCAGTACAGTACTGATGTCACTAAGATAACACAACTAACCAGTACAGTACTGATGGCACTGTCACTAAGATAACACAACTAACCAGTACAGTACTGATGGCACTGTCACTAAGATAACACAAATGACCAGTACAGTACTGATGGCACTGCCACTAAGATAACAAAACTCACAGCTATTTTATGTTGTGATTACTGTATCTTCAGAGGGTCTCTGTGTAGTGCCAGCTGTCCTGGAGTTCCCTATGTAAACCAGGCTGGCCTTGAACTCACAGAGATCATCCTAGTGTAATTAAAGCTATGCACCACCATGCTCCAAGAGGACTTTTTAATCATGAAATCACTCCATTCCTTATGAGCCTAAGAAAAAGAATAGCTGAAATTATAACTGAAATTAATTTTAATATTAACCCAATTTATATGAAGCTTTCTCCTAAGCAGATGTACCAAACTCTTACTCACAAGTTAGCACTATTCAGATCTAGTAAGCTACATCCTAAGATCATTAGGAATCCCCTAAGAAACAATGAAATTCTACTGAAAATAATTTACAGAAAAAACATATCAGCACCCAAAATATAAAACAGTAATGGAATGCTTCATTTAATTAATATGCATTAGGTCCCAAGCCAAAAGGAACAGGAGAACCCAACACAGCAGAATAGAGGAAAAATACTTTAACATATGATATTACAGATTTCTCTTTAAGAAAAAGCTGTAGTCATTTAGAAAAATATTTGATGCATTTAAGAGTTGAAGAAGAAATCTAAGAAATATCTGAAATAGAAAAAAAGCATACTGTCGTCATAAACACGAAACCCAATAGAGATCTTCCTTGCGGTCCAGCCTCCACAGGGCCAGAAAGTCCCGTGCCGGCTGCCATGGGAGTAAAGCGATTGAGCCGGCCTGCCCAGCTGCAGTACCTATGAACCCCAACTATCAGCAAGGAAAAGTACGCACAAAGGTGCAGGAAGGGCTACTCACTCATCACTGGCAACCAGCAGCTGTCAACAGAATGGGAACCGTGCCTGGTACTAGAAATCTATCTGGTCGGCTTCCTGGGGCTAGGAAGGTCATGGGCCTTAGAAAAGATTCTACTACTCCCGCGTTAAACCAGTATAATTACTTAATTCTTAGATCAATGTAATTACTTAGTTCTAAATCTTATGTTTATGCCACAGCTAAGTGTAGCTACCACCTCTCATCCAAGAAGCCTCTCTTTACAGCAAACGGAAACCACCACAGACAACCACACTGGGCACCGTGCAGAGATCAACAGTCCATGGGGAGTCCAGCCCAACGAATCTCCTGCATCTATGGCAGAAGAGTGAGAAGATTCTGGGAGCCAGAAGACAAGATCTGTACGAGTCTCTCCTAGAACGGCTGCATAAGCAAGACTGGAGCAATGAATATCAACGGACATGCGAACATGGAGGGGAGTTTGTGGGTCCCACCCTAGACAAAGAACTGCAGGCACCTAATGACTGCTGGGAGAAGGAGAATTAGCCTGTCCCAAAGATGAGCCCCTTATTGGCTGTCCAGTGCAAAGTGGTCACCCTGAAACCATACACATACAAACAAAAACAGTCTCAGAAGTTTGTATGTCCATCTATATGGGCATACCCTTAGATATTTACATATGTATGTAAAAACAATAATCAAAGAAAAAAGAGACTATCCATTTGAAGGGTGACTGGGAGGGGCTGGTGGAGGGAAAGAGAGGCAGCGATCAACTCTATTCCAGTTAGAAGCATATGGAGAGGCAGACTGAGCCCAGCGCCGCAGGGGCTGAAGCGTGCAGTGCTCTGGTGCACCCTCCAGAGCAGCCAGTGCGGCCAAGGCATGTCAGAGAACTAGGACAGTTTCAATGGCCACGACTTTAATGGCGTGGCGGATGATGAAGGGCTTGGAAAAAGCCAAGGAGGAGGGTCAGGAGAATGTCGAGATCCTCCCCTCTGGTGAGCTACTGCAGCCCAAACAGAATCATAGCACTACTAGAATACAAGCGAGCCCCTGTGCTGGACACCCAGCCACTGCAAATCATAATGTGTGGCCCATGATGGTGGGGATGGAGGAGGAGACAGACCCTTTGCTCATCACCATGAAGGAGCTCAAGGCCTGAAAGATCCCCATCGCCATGGAAGCTGTGAAGATCAGGGCGCCGACTGAGCAGAGCTATCGGACTGTTCCTGGGTGCTAACAAACCTCCCCAAAAAAGATACTTAAAAGAAAGTAAGAGAGAGTGAAGAAGAAATGGAAAGAGATGGGGAAAGAAGTAGAGTCGAGCAACAAGGACATAAGTATGTGGACATGCTGAGAGCTCTCCTAAGAACAGGAGGCTGGAGCCAGAGATACAGCCAGTGAGAGAGTGTGCTTCCTTTCATGCCTCATCGCCTGAGCTGGAGCCCCGATCCAAACAGTAGAAGGAGAGAACTAACTCTTGCAAGTTGTTCTATAATCCCCACAAGCCTGCAGTGGCATGTGTGTGTCCATACAGACATACATGCATACGTACACACACAAATATTTTTTAATACTAGTAATGTCAAACACAATAATGAATTATGCTCTGTGCCTCTACTAATGCAGATACATGTGATCAAAGTCTGGAGTCCGGAAAACAGAGCTGGGCTCCATGTCTGACACCAGCACAGAGATGAAGACAAAATTACAAGTAAGTAGTAGAATATCGAGCATTGTATTTTAACCTGCAGAGAAATTTCTATATAAAGAATTAAAATGGGGCCGGGCAGTAGTGGTGCACCCCTTTAATCCCAGCACTCAAGAGGCAGAGGCATAGTGAGACAGATCTCTGAGTCAAGGCAAGACTGGTCTACAGAGTGAGTTCCAGGATAGCCAGCGCACAGAGAAGCCCTGTCTCAAAAAGAAGAAAAAAAAAATTTAGAATGGAGGTTTGGCCCAATTCGCTAGGACATTTCCCACATGGTAGAACGAAAAAAACAACTCCCAGCCGGACGGTGGTGGCACATGCCTTTAATCCCAGCACTCGGGAGGTAGAGGCAGGCGGATCTTTGTGAGTTCAAAACCAGCCTGGTCTACAAGAGCTAGTTTCAGGACAGGCTCCAAAGCTACACAGAGAAACCCTGTCTCAAAAAAAAACAAAAAAAAAAAAAAACAACTCCCATGAGTTCCCCTTTGACTCTATACATATAACAACGCACACACACTAAATAAATAAATGCAGAAATGAAAATGGCCAGACATAGTTGCACATGCCTGTAATCACAGCTCTCAAAGACAGAGGCAGAAGGAATACCTGCAAGTATGAGCAGAATAGCAAGACCCTGACTCAAAACTAAAGTATTTAATCAATTGCTTTAATCAATCAATTAAAATAAAGATTAAAATGGATGGGAAACCATTAAAATGAAAATTCCTGTCAAGTGATAGGCACTGATATAGACGACTGTGAAAATATCTTAATGAATCTATATCATATTAAGTAAAGCAAAAGTTATAACATCAGACACAATGGTGACACACTTACAGTCCTGCCTCTTAGAAATGGACTTTGACCCTGTCTCAGAAAAAAAACTAATAATGTGCATAGATAACAAACTACTAAGAAAGATATAAATCACACTGCACGAGAATTGCAGCTGTAGATAGCAAATGCATAGACAACTATAAAATAGATAAATAATAGAAATGAACAAATGAGCAGATGAAGGCACTGATGAAATTATACAGAATTATTTCATTTTTAATGTCTATTGTTGCTATAGTTCAGTTTTATAATAAAAAACCAAGATAAAGAGAACAGTCTTTCAATTTTCCATTTCTGCAAAATAATCAGAACTCTGGGTAAAGTATCATATCTAAAAGATGGAGATTTCAGTTCTTAGAATGGTCAGAAGAGAATTCATATAAATCTTACATACTACTATTTAGATCAAATTAATGAACAATCTTGATATATTTGTTTCAAACTATATTACAAATCAGAGCTTAGATAAACTGCAGAACTTCAAAAACAATTTTTAAATAGTAACCACAAGACTTTGAAAACCCAACTGTCAGGTTACTAATGGCACTGGAGCTCTGATGAAACTCTGCTTATCAATTTCAACATGTTATTTATTTAATTTTTTAGTAAAAGAAAGACCACACTTTTTGGTACCAATAGATGAATCTGCTGTTATCAACAGTCTCAGAAACACTTGGGTGGGCCAAATGTGTACCTCGGTGGTAGAACATTGCCTGGATTCCCGACAAAAAGTAAAACTTCCTTTAGTGAAGGTCAAATCCTTCCAAGCAGGTAAATCGTGCCTAGATTCTTGCTTCCTCTCTTCCTAGTCTCACTTTACAACCCTCAAGACTGACTTTCATATAAACAAACTAACTTCAGGGGGATGGAGAACACCAGAATGGCGGCCCCATAGCCTAAAATACACAGTGACTAATTTTTTAGCATGTATTGTATGTCCTTGCACGCCAATACGTTGCACTCACACTCTGGCACAAGCCTGTGACACAAGTGTTCTATTTTGTTACTGCTTCCCTGTCTGTGACAAGGTCTGACAGGCCAGGCAAGCCTACACCACAGTAGCTAAGGCTGACCTTGAACTACTGATGACCTGCCTCCACCTCCCTAGTGCTGTAAGCAGACACTCTTCTCTTCAGTTTCAATGTGAGACAAAGCAGAAGAGTTAAGAGAGTTGCTTAAGCTCAAAGAACTAGAAACAGACCAACAAGAATGATCCACAGCTGACACATAGCAAAGCTGTGTTCTGCTCTCACACACACACACACACACACACACACACACACACACATACACACATACACACAGACACACGCGCGCGCACGCGCTGCCTTGACTCCTAGAAACCAGAAAGAAGCATAGGATTAGGATAAAAATCGTCCAGCATTATTTGCTGTTATAAGAGGCTGGGTTTGTAGTTCAGTGGTAAAGCCTCACCTAGAATGCCTGAGAACCTGTTTAATCCTTACAGAAGAAAAGGATCGAGCTGTTTACATTCATTAATTTAGGTTTGCCTTAGAAATTTCCATTGAACCAGATGAAAGCCAGAGTTTCTAAGTGGGAAATTTTACCAGAGCTGCTACCACTGTAGCAGCAATGTACTTGATACCCTTAAACAGAGGCAGGCTGGAGAGATGGCTCAGCAGGTAGGAGGACCCAGGGGCCATTCACACCATCCCTAACTTCAGTTCCAGAGGGTCCAGTGCCATCTTCTGACCGTCAAGGGCATAAAGCACACTCGGTACACAGACATTTATGCAGGCAAAGTATAATTAATGGATAAATCTAATTTTCAAAAAAAATTAATATTCAAAAAATATTCATGGTTAGTTTTTTTGTTTTAAAGAAAAACCACTAAAGAGAGGTAAAAGACAAGTGGTAGGGACTGAGGATGGGGTTCATGGTAGAAACTGTGCTGAGCAGACATAAGGTCCTTGGTTTAGCAGCCTAAGAGCGTGTGCTGAGGTCAGTGTGCAGAACTTAGACTTGCAATCCAGAGTTCCTAAGTGAGGGATGACACTGCTTAGCAGTGTAGCAGAGTCCAGAGCTAATTCTGTGCTAGAAATCAGTAAATCAGAAGAGAATGCGAAAATGCAGGGCAAGAGCTGGGACAAAGCTGAGAAATGTAAACGAGAAAGGGTGGGAAGAGAAGAGAGTGTTTGGAAACATTGGAAATATTGAAGCATATGGTGAATTGTGAGACAGTTTGAGCTATGGCATGATTATATAAATTCCTGCTGCAAAATCTGGTGGCAGATTGGAAGCATGTGTTCCAAAACAATTCCATAAGATTTCCTATTGAAGTTGGGGGGGAAAAAATGAGTAACAAGGGTTTTATGTTCTTAACAGTATCTGAGGATATTTTTATTTAACTTCTAAAATGAAAGCAGCTGGTTTCTCACACTCTCAAATATTTCAGGATACTTAGTGAATATAATATATAAACTCACTGAATTGTTTCTTCCATATAAATTTCCCTTATCAGAGTACACATTACTACAGGGAATAGGCAATTGGAAGGCTGGGCTGGATATTGACCTAAGGCCTCACACATTCTAGTCAAGCATTTGAACTATAAGCCCAGCTCTCTTTTTCTTTTTCTTTTGGGCAAAGTCTAAGTTGCCTAAACTATCCTTGGCCTCACTATGCAGCCCAGGCTGGCCTTGAATCTTCAATCCTCCTGCCTTGGTTTCCGAAGGAGCACAGATTATCATCCTATACCACTAGCCCCGTCTTAAGTTTTATTATTAAGAAGATATTCTGTACAAATTGACAAGACAAACCCAGGCTAGAGAACCAGAATACAAAAGAGAGACTGTACCAGGAGGAATCAGCAGTAAGAGTTCTCATGAAAAGAGACTATGGCAGTAATTCAATGGACTTGTTGACATATTACAACAGGCCCTTTTCAATACCATCCGTTCTTATTTCAGAGTCTCTCCCTGGAGATCAAGCGAAGTAGTGAGATACATCCAAACTTCTAAACATAGTACAGAAGAACAGGTGATTCTAAATATTTAACAACTAACCCAGTAATCTAAAATCAACATGTAAACCCAGTAAGTTAAAAAAAACTTTTCCCCAAATAAACTACATATAGAGGGTTGTGTTTACCACATAACAAGAGTTACAGTCCAAATTATTTATATAGTTGCTCTAGTAATTCATAAACCAGTTCATTGAATTAACCTCTTTAATAGGGTCATGTTTTGATCTTTAAAACTGTGTCAAGCTTTTCTTGATTTCTTCCTCATTAAAATAACAAGTCATGAATTTTCTGGTATCCAGTAATTCCTTTAACTGAAGGCACTTGGTAAGCTTACATACATATCATGGTCATATAAATACTACTATTTCCCATAGGGACAGAAACTCCTGTGCCTCCGCGGATACCCCCCTGAGATGCAAGTTAAAAAAACTGGACTGCATCCTACTCTGCTGCCTCCAGCAACAGGGCGCTCTCAACTCCAGCTAGTCAGCACACCCCTTCCAGAGGACCAAGATAATCCCCACAACCCGCCTCTACACATTATACTTAACAGCGCCATTGGTTTATTCTCTCAGTGATACTTATCCAGCCGCATGAAGGGGATTCGATAATATATATTGGTCTCTCTGAGGAACAGCTCTGGCTGTCCTGGAACTCTCCTTGTAGACCAGGCTGGCCTTGAACTAACAGAGATCCACCTGTCTCTGCCTCCCAAAGGATTTAAATACTTTTAAAACTAGTATCTCAACACTGGCATTGCATGCAAGAGCGATTACAACTGACCCACACATCGGCTTCACCTTCTTCCACTTCATCCCTTCTTCGTATCCTCCAACTTCCTAGTAATAGAGAAATATTGGCTTGGCCACTCCCCAAAAGACAGCCTATTTTTTCACAGTCCATGTTTTGGACATGTTTTAAATGGAACATACACTAAATGTTTTCCTGTAAGGCCAGCCTGAATGTTTTCTTTGGTTTTAAAGCCTCCTTTAAATATTTAAATATTCAATTCTCCCTGTGTCAGCTCAATAAGACCATTTTAAAGCAGTTATTATGTATTTTACTTTTTTGAGGCAGTTTCACTATACAGTCCAAGCTATCTTCAAACCCGAGCTCGGGACCGTGCTGCCTCTGCCTCCCGAGTGCCGGGGCCACACCTGCTTTAAGCACCTGCTTATATGACTCTTTCCCGCTACACTGTAAACACTGAGCATGGAAACTATATCCAATTCCAGTTTCCCCAACTAGTGCAGTGGCTAGTTTATAGCGGGTATTCAAGATACATTTTTAAATAAAAATCTAAATAAATATCTAACCCCCAAAACAGTCTTTTGATTTGTACACTGCATACTTCCCTGAAAATATTTCAGATGCTATGTAACCAGGTATAAGGGGAACCTTTTGTGTTTTAAAAAGACAGCATGCAAAGCTTGGTCAACTGGCATCATGTAAAATCTCTCCTTAACCATCCCCCAGGTCATTTCACATAATCTAACTATTGCTTTGATCACAATTGGTTTATTTTATATATCTGCAAAGTATTTTTAAATTTTAATTTTCTAAAATGTAAAGCAATCATATCTTCAGTAGTAGCAGCAACACCTAATATTAAAATGTCCCTGCAGGGCCTGTGAGATGATCAGCAGACAGACATACCTGCTGCCAACACTGAAGACCTGAGTTCAGTCCTGGAGTCCACAGGGTGGAAGGAAAGAACTGACTCGTGAAAGCGCGCTCTGTCCTCTACATGTATGTTGTGGTATGTGAGTGGCCACACACATTCACTTACAATAAAAAAGATGTCCATATAGAGAACATAAACTGTCAGTTTTTAATTTCACTTTTCTGTCCTCTGTTCTGCCATCTTTCTTGCCTTCTTTTTTTCTTTTTTTTTTTTAATTGACTTCTGAGACAGGCATAATGATTAGCACAACTATTTCATGACAGAAGTTCAAAATGGGTCATTTTAATTCCAGAAACAAAAGTATATTTAACACGATTTTATTAATCCAATCAGTAAAGGGACTGCAGAACTTTATTTTAAAATGTATTAATGGATCATGAGTATAATGTGACTCTTCAAGGTTTTACTGAAATAAAAGTTAGAATCTCTATTTAAGCATTATATTCTTCAAATCTGGATTTCTATGCCCAAAATAATTTTATACAGATAATAATAATTCTTTCTCAAAGCAAATAAATGTCTTACATACGTGAAAAAGTTATCATGTACAACAGTGGAAGCGAGTGACCAATGCTAATGTTTTCCTACAAAAGATTTTAATGTTTTAATGTCCATAAGTGAAAAAACAACAACAAAACACAATCACAGGACCTGACAATAATCACTCTGCACAGACACACTGTTCTAAATTATCTGAAATTACTGGATGAAAATGAAGGAAGAGTGAATGAATACTTTCAATGATCAATAATCCTGATGGTGTACAAGAATATACAAAGAAAACACCAAGAAAAATATTATTGAACATCTCAGGCAGGCTTGGTGATGTACACCCTTAGGCCCAGCACTTAGGAAACAGACACAGATTTATGTGAGTTCGAGGCCATCCAGGTGTGCATGGTGAGTTCTAGGCCAGCTACAGGTACACAAAGAAAGTCTGTCTCAAAATAAATAAATATAAATTTTTCATTGCAGAAAATAGTCTACATTAGTAACAGTATTTAGTTAATAACTAAAATTATAGGCCCTTAAGAGAAATGACTTTAAAAGTTATTTGTCTTATAAAGCCATATCAAAAACAAAATATGCAGCCGGGCGGTGGTGATGCACGCCTTTAATCCCAGCACTCGGGAGGCAGAGACAGGCGGAACTCTGTGAGTTCGAGACCAGCCTGGTCTACCAGAGCTAGTTCCAGGACAGGCTCCAAAGCCACAGAGAAACCCTGTTTCGAAAAAAAAAATGCAAATAGATAAACTAAGATTTTGAAAAAAACTGTCATAGAAATATTATGTAAATGTGCAATAATATATAAGAAAATAGAAAACTTCTACAAACTCTGAAAATTCTGAAATTCAAGCAATATAATTTTATATTTCCAGAGAAATTCTTACATGGAAAAATTTTATTAATGGTAATCTAATGTAAAATAATGTTATCGAATTGGAGAATCTAATCAGCTCCAAATGGCTACAACTTCTATTAGTAGTTTTATAGCTTTGGACTTTATACAAAGAAATAGGCTGAAGAGTCCATTATTTTGTTCCATATCTCAGTGTATCATCTATTCAAAGGAAATTATCTCCAAGTTAAGTAAAAATATTGTAATGATGATTTCCACTTGACACATTTGTTGAAAGGTATTTACTGACTTCAATAAGCTCTGTGTCTGCGGGCATTGTCCACTGGCAGGACGTGTGCTTAGCAGGCAAAGGGCCCTAGAGGCTCAGTCCCCAGTATCAAAACAGAAAAAGAAAGAGGGAGGGGGGAAAGGAGGGAGGAATGGAAAGGGGAGGGCAGGGAACAGAGAGGAAGAGAGGGAGGGGAGCAGAAAGAGAAAGAAGGGGTCTTAACCAGAGCTTTGGAAACACCAATGAACAACCATAATCCAGAGCTGGGGAGGTGGACCAATGGGTAAAGTGCTTGCTATAGCCAACGAGTCTAGCCAATCAGTGAGTTCCAAAATAAGGTGGAGAGTAATTGAGAAAGACACCAGACATCTTCCTCTGACCTCTGTATACACACACATGAGCAAAAGATTACATGAAATATATTAATGGGTATGGTAAGGTTTATAGATCCAAAGCAACAACTCAGTTTCGGAAAAATTAGATTAAAATAATTGTCAGTAAACATCCATTTATGTTATCAGAAGAAATTGCAACATGACATTTCGTCAATGAAAACCAAAAGTCAAAGACTATTACTACCTTTGTAGTAAAACTTGAAGATAAATTATCAAATCCTAAGAGGACAAAAAGAATTCCCATCAACTTTTGCAAAAGGAGTAAGGGTTTTCCTACAGGTTTTACAACCTGCTTGTATAGACCTTCCATCAATGATAACCAACAAGAACCTGAAGAGATCATCAAAAGAAATTCTTGAAAATATTTGTATCTGTTTCAAAAACAGATAAACAAGACTAAAGGTATACTCTTGGGACTCAACTTACCATGCATTTTAGATATCAAAAAAATTTTATTTTAAAATGTTTACAATTTATTATTACTATCCTCCATAATACCCTGCATTTTTGCTCATAGCTGTCATATAAAAACATGATTTTTACCTGGTTCCATATTATTCAATAAAACTACAAATCTGGGAGCCTAATATGACCTAAGGAAGCCTGACTATCAGTGGAGAGGGAAATGAGGATTTTATTTGCATACTAAAACTCTATATATTTTTTATAGACTTTGTCATAGAAAGGACTAAGAGAACTGGGCTTCACTGTCCTAAGGCATCTGTATTATGTAGTGAACACTTCATGAGCATCTGGAGCAGTCCTACTTATGTATCTACCCCTAAGACAACAGCTACTTATTGTGTCCTGTAGTTCTGAAGCAGGGATTCCAGTTAAATGATGCATGCAGGCGGCACTGATACTTTAAACCAAGAGTTAAACGGTCAGAATTTGTGTATGCAATCTGATATCAATAAAGACTACAATGTTGGTCTTACATAATAAAGCACCTACAAAAGCAAAACAAAAATTTCACTTCCTCCCTTTAAATACTATCTTTCACCTGTACCTTGTCACTTTAATCCTGTAATTTCCTTTACTATGACACCAAAACACAAAAATCTCTAGAAAACAGAACTCTCTTTTTAAGAAACTCCCTGACTTGCATGTAAATGATCATCCATTTCCCTGGAGCAAATGAGTCTGTTTGGTGGGGGTCGCTGTCCTGTCTCTACGAAGAGTAACAAGTTATACAGTCTATGCACCTCTAAATTTCTAGTCCAAACTATGTGGATCCTAGAGTACACTGGCATCAAAATTTCAGCTTAGGGATCATGGACTTTTGCTTTTCCCATTTTATAGATTCTGGAGAGGTTAACTGATTTGTTCAAAACAACATGTTAGTTATGGAAATGACAGAGCTGAAATTCTAATTGAAACATCTAAGATTTATTTTTCCATCCTCTGCCTAAGACTGCCAAAAATGAAAACCTCTTCAATACCAAGCAGTTTCATTTTTCAGGGCTGACAGACAGCTCAGTAGTTCAGTGGGTAAAGTGCTTGCTATGTAGACATGAGGCCAGGAATTCAGATCCCCCAGAATCCACATAAAGCCAGACATGGTAGCTCCCAACAAGTGTAATCCAATGCTCCTACATCAGCATAGAAGTTGGGGATAAGAGAATTTCTGGATACTTGAGAAACAGCTAGACTGTTTACGAAACTTTCTAACAAAATGAGACCCTGTCTCAAGGTGGGAGGCATGGATAAACACTGGAGGTTGTGCTCTGACCGCCACATGCATGCATAGCATACCCGTGCACACGTACAGAAACATGCACACACATATCAGAAACACACACAAAGATTAAAAGACTTCATGTTTTATATAATATCTTGCATAAGCATAAACAAATCGAAATCCCCACACTAAGGTTGATTTGACTCTCACCTTCACAAACCTTTCCCGCTGCTTGTTTCTTCTGACCCCCACTATTCTAAGCAATGGCTAGGCTTGCCAGATACTAGTTTAACTTTACCAAGCATACCATTTTTATGTCAATGCCATTTTCTACAAAATTGTAAAAACTTTAACACCAAGCAAAATCTTTTAGGGAAACTGTATGTAATTTTCCTAAATGTTGCCAAATTTTACAGTATCAGTTCTATCAATACAGAGATATTTCCTGTTCTTCTTCCAAAAGATAGGATTCCTCTTCTCCTCCTTGACTTAGGCATGACCATATTACATGTGTTGGTCAGCAAAATGTATGTGGAAGTTATGTATGCACATCTGAGAGGAGACAACCTGCAGCTGAGCACAGCTCCCCTCTGTTCCGCTCGCGTCACTACAGAGTCCGTAGCAGCCTATGCACTGAATGATGACACAGAGCAGAGAACCCCAGGAGCCAAGAAAGAGAATCACGCAGCACCAAAAATAAATCAATGCTGCTTTAACACAAGGGTATTTGAGGACAGCACAGTCCAGGACACAGTCAGCCTCTCTGTTCTAAATGTCCCTTCTTTACACTGCTTTTGTATGTTACCCTTTCTCCTTTAATGGCACAATGTCCAGCTTTGTCAGCAGAGGGAGCCACAGTGACATCAAAGGAAGAAAGGGTGTCTTCCTGAGCGCCTTGCTGCTTGGCTTCGTTTCCTTAGTTGCCTGGAGCTTCTGAATACCCAGTGGCATCAGACCTACTTGTGCACTTCACCAGCGCCTCAAGGGCCATCCTTCCAGCAAATTCTAGTGGCACTCCCACCAGCGACTTCTTAATTAGTCCAACCGACACTCCAGTAAGCCTCCCAGAGTTTCCTGAGCGCCACGGCCAGCCTATTACCAAGTCCAACAGCCTCCACAGGTGCCTTTCCGCTTCCAGAAAAGCAAACTTCTTGGTTTGCCCTAGCCTGGCAAGCACAGTGGGCACAACGGGCACAGCCACAGCTCCACGGGAGGCTCAGCCCAGTCTCAGCCTCAGATACGGGGAATGGGCCTCTTCCAACTCTTTTTGCTAATAATCCCTCCATGTTAATGTGTTCCTGTTCAAAATACTGTTCAGCTTCTATATTCTAACTAGACTTGAAATTTAGTCTGCTCTAACATATAAAACAATAACCTGTACTACAAAGGTATGTTAGCATTGGGGGATTAGCTGTTCTGTCTTATTTCACTGCTAATCCCTAATGTCCATGGTTGTCAAATGAACTGACCACACCCTAACCACAGCCATGAAGTTGAACTCACAGTACACACTACATCTTTCCATTTACACACTCTTTGCTAATTATTACAAAAACATATACTACATAAATATACACTTTATTTTGAGAAAAGGAATGACTCTTCACAAAGTATGTCAAAAATATGTAATGCCCCAGACTAATGCAATCATTTGTTCCCCGTCTTGTGGCTACAGCTTGAGGCTGTAGTCTTTAGGACAGGCATTTCAAAGCTAGTCCTGCATCATCTGGCTCTGGGTCCTCTGTATTCTGTTTCCTGCTCCCGAAAATGTGGAGGGGCCAGCGCCATGGGCTACTGCCACCACTGATCACCTGTAGACTAAGGCCCTCTGGAATAGAAGTGAAAACGGAGCTGTCCTCCCTTACGCGGCTGCTGTTGGTGTTTAGCCACAGCTGCAGGAACAGAAGTTAGCGCATGAAAAGGGCAAGCACATTGGAACGGGAAGGTCAGATACAATCTTTACTCACATTGTAATATACATACAGCTGAGCCACCACCCCAACCTTCATATAAGGAAATACTACATGCAGCAATATGTCAATGACTCTACTGCTCGAGTCACATGTTAAAATTATCTCACTCTCTATAAAAATAGTTTTTGGGCTGGAGAGATGGCTCAGCAGCTAAGAGCACTGGCTGCTCTTCCAGAGGACCTGGGTTCAACTCCCAGCACTCACATGGCAGCTCACAACTGTCTGTAACTCCTGTTCCAAGGGATCCAACATCTTCACACAGACATACATGCAGGAAAAACACCAATGTATGTAAAATACAAATAAGTAAGTTATAAAAATACAATTATTGACAAAAATAGCTATTTAGGAAGAGCAATTATTCTTTATACTCAAAACACCAAGCAATGCATACCATTTATCCTCGATTCCTCCATCCCATTTCTAGTTAGAATAATCTTTTGGCAGGGAGACCATCTCACTTTGTAGCCCTGGCTCAATATGTAGTATAGCCTTAAAATTCAGTATGTAGATCAGGTGTAGACTCCTAATTTTTATATATAATTAGAAGAAACTCCTAATTATATATAAAAAAGTGAAAATCATCTTGGCATTAATTTGAAAATGATATACTATTATAAACCCAAGAAAAAAGTGCACTATGTAACATTATTTCATAATATAATCTTTGTCTTAGTTAGGGTTTGTATTTCCGCATGAAACACCAAGACCAAAAAGCAAGTAGTAGAGGAAAGGGTTTATTTGGCTTAGGTTTCCACATCACAGTTCATCATCCAAGGAAGTCAGGGCAGGAACTCAGGCAGGGAAGGAGCCTGGAGACAGGGCTGCTGCAGAGAGCAAGGATGGGTACAGCTTATTGGCTTGCTCATCATGGCTTATTCAGCCTGCTTTCTCATAGAACTCGGGTCAAGTAGCTCAGGACTGCACTACCCACAATGGATTGGGCCTGCCCCATCAATCGTCAATTAAGAAAAGGCCCTACGGCTTGCCCAGAGCCTAATCTTATAGAGGCATTTTCTCAATTGATGCTCACTCCTCTCAGATGACTTTGTGTCCAGTTGACATAAAACTATCCAACATAATCTCATTCTGAAATTTGTGTCAGGATACAAAAGACATTTTAAAAACTAAAAATAAAATTGCATACTTCATAATATGTATATTATATTATATATTATATCACATTATAGCAAAGGGACTGGAGAAATGGGCTCAGTGGTTAAGAGCATTTGCTGCTCCATCAGAGGACCCAGATTTTCTGAGCACCCACACAGCCAACTGTAACTTCAGTTCCAGGGGATCAATGCCCTCTTCTGACTTTCATGAATATCAATGCACAAACATGGTGCAAAGACACATACGCAGGCAAAATCCTCATAAAATAAAAATAGATGTGTGTGCTCAAGTTTATTTCCACCGGTGCTCAATAGAGAAATAAGGAGAGTGGCTCCCACCCAACAAAAAGTGTCCTGTCCTAATCCCGGGAATATGTGATCTTGGTCCCTTTTGTGGCAGAAGGAAATTTAAAGATGTGATTATAGAGGAAGATAATATTCCAGAAGATCTGAGGTAGGCAGGCACAATCTAATCACAATAATCTTTGGACAAGAAAAGTCTTACTCAGCTGAGCAGAAAGAGATGAGGCACTGGGAGACTGTGAGAGTAATGACATCTTGAGGAGGATACAACACCCATTGTTGGTTCCGAAACACAGAATCCAAGCACTTCTGCTCTCTCTGCTTTTTAAATGACAATGTGAGCGGAGGAAAACACATTTAAGTAAAAAAGATCTAGATACAGGGGACGGTGAGTTTACTCAGATCTAGATGCAGGGGATTGTGAGTTGACTCAGATCTAGATATAGGGGATGGTGAGTTGTCTCAGATCTAGATACAGGGGATGGTGAGTTGACTCAGATCTAGATATAGGGGATGGTGAGTTGTCTCAGATCTAGATACAGGGAATGGTGAGTTGTCTCAGATCTAGATACAGGGGATGGTGAGTTGACTCAGATCTAGATGCAGGGGATGGTGAGTTGTCTCAGATCTAGATGCAAAGGACTGTGAGTTGTCTCAGATCTAGATATAGGGGACGGTGAGTTTACTCAGATCTAGATGCAAAGGACTGTGAGTTGTCTCAGATCTAGATATAGGGGACGGTGAGTTTACTCAGATCTAGATGCAGGGGACGGTGAGTTTACTCAGATCTAGATACAGGGGATGGTGAGTTGTCTCAGATCTAGATGCAGGGGACGATGAGTTGACTCAGATCTAGATACAGGGTGAGTTAACTCAGATGGGATACAGGGGATAGTGAGTTTACTCAGCAGTTAGGAGCACTTACTCCATAATCACATGGAATGGAGTTGTGATCCTAGCACCCACATAACAAGCCAGGCATCCTAGCGAATGTCTAAAACCCCAACCCTGAGGACAGCAGAGACAGAAGGGTAACTGGGGCTTGCTGGCTTCCAAGTCTAGCTAAAGTGTGAATCTCAGGTTCAAGGAGAGACCCTGTCTCCAGCAGACAGAGAGGGAAAGACAGGACAGACACAGATGTCCTCTCTGTGTCTCTGTGTGCATGTTCAGACACAGACATTAGTAAATAGACCAGTGTTTGTTAAAGTATCTAGATACAAACCTGTGTTCTATACTTATAAGGTCTGTGACCTAAAACCTAGGGTACAATAAATACTATACAAATATAATTCAACTCCTACAAGGCCACCAATATAGTCAAACCCAAACTAAACTTAATGGTAGACAAATTCAAAATAAAAATGAACACCTGGGCAGGATAGATGGTGCAATAGTTAGAGGATTGGCTAGTCTTCCAGAGAACCCAAGTTCAATTCCCAGCACCCACATGGTGGCTCACAACCATCTGTAACTCCAGTTCCACAGACACACTCTTCTGACCTCTTCAGGCACGAAGTACTTATGTTATCCACAGACATACATGCAAGCGAAATACCCATATACATAAAATAACTTTTAAGTGAAATAGAGACACAGAAGAATGTTAAGAATTGAAAAAATAGATTTATCTGTGTCTTAGAGAGCTAAAGCATCTAATAAGAGGTTGGGTCAGAGGAGGTAAACGTGAAAAATAAACCTATTTAGATATAAATAATAATTTAGAAAATAAGCAAGTCACATTAAAGGTTCAAGACAAGGACAATGAAGATGATGAAAAGACAGATTTCAAAGATACTTGAGAAATATGACTAAAAAATATTTAGTAACTGACTACATTAGTGTCTGAAAGAATAGAAGGAAATCAAGATGATCCCTCCAGCACCACCAAGGCTGACCTAAAAATGTTTAAATGTGCCTGGCACTTCCCTGAACATAAAAATAAACTGTTTAATTAAAAATATTAACATTTGGTCCACAAATTCAAATAACCTGATTGCTCTAAGGAAAAGAAAGATTAGTAACTACTATTGAATATCAGAAACATAAAAAATATAAAAAATGCTATGTAAGTTGAAAGGAAAGACTTCGGCAAAATTATTAGAAGATTCTCATCATACAGCCTCCAAAAGTACATAGCTGAGTGAGGTAAAGTGGAATAGATGGAAGAAATATGTACCTAACATTGATTCCAATACCATTCGACTGTGTGCTTTTAATGTCTGCTGAAATTAACTTCCAGGTCCTATCAGGTCCTACCAAGCTTTTTACCTTCAGTTTGGAAACAGAATTCAATCATCACCATTAAACCTGGTGAACTTTTAATATGAAGTTTCAATACATTCTAAAATCTTTAGAAGTACATATTTTTGACTTCTCATTAAGTCTCTGTGTTGTATCTGCTTCTAAAGCGAACTACCTGTCAAGACTTAATACATGAACTATCAACTATAACTCTCAGATTAAATTATAGACCAAACATTTATGTCTCACAAATTCATCTTAAAGTCTATTTCCTCGATGTCATGATAATAGGAGATGAAGCACTTGACAACTAGATTTTATGGGTAGAGCCTCCACTAAGATCAGTACCCCTATTTGGAAAAGAAAAAGCACTGGAGAGCTCCTGCACCCTCAAGCCATCAAGAAGAAAGACACACACACACACACACACACACACACACACACACACACACACACCAGAAAGTAAGGCAAGGGCCAAACAATGAATATATCAGTGCCTTGATTTTAGGACTTTCCCAGAAACCTGTGAAAAACTAAACTGAAATGAATTTATTTTTCATACACTTCTGTGGATTATAAGCCACCCAGTTTATTATGACTATACCAACCCAAACAAACAAGGAAGGGTTCAGCTTGGTTACCTGGTAAGTGAAGCATACCCTTCCTTATAAATTCTGTTTAATAACTCTAGAACTGAGCTAAGACTCAGCTTATGCCGGACAACTAGTGAAAAGCTGTCAGCCTACAGCGCTATGGTCTGGTACCAGGAGACCGGGGATTTAGCTCCTTTCTTAAGAGTTCCCGTGCAGGAGCACACACCAATAATCCTAGCACTCAGGAAGCAGAGGCAGGAGGACCAAAAGCTCAAGGCTATCCTCAGCTACACAGCAAGTCCAAAGCCAGTCTAAGATATATAAAACCTTCAGTAAATAAATACATTCACACATACATGCATACATACATAAATAAGTAGTAGTACCATGGAAGTGCTTCTGTAGCTAACTATTGCACAGTTATGGAATGCAAAGCTTTTTAAAAATTAAATAGCAAAAAGTTAGCTGGGTATGGTGGTGCACACCGTTAATCCCAGCATTTGGGAGGTGGTAGGAAGATGGATCTCTAAAAGTTCAAGGCCAGCCTGCTCTTCAAAATTAATTCCAGGACAACCAGGGTTACACAGTAAAAACCTTTTCTCAACAATAACAACCAAAGAAACTGAGAAAATTTATATTAGTCAAATTTAGGAAAATAGGCACTCCGACAAAACGGAGTGATATTACTCACAACAGCTACAACCCTCAAAACTGAAGTGACAACACCAAAGCCTACTTCTTACCCACTGAAAGCTAATGGGAGCAGAACGAGACAGTCATCCACTAAGTCAGTGCCACATGAACCTATCCAGATGTGAGGAGATCTCATAAAGTTGAGCCAGAGCTAGAGCCATGATGCACAGCAATAACTTTCTGAAAGAAGATATAGCCAAGCAGTGCTGGCTCATGCCTTTAATCCCAGCACTTGGAAGGCAGAGGCAGGCGGATCTCTGTGAGTTTGAGGCCAGCCTGGTCTACAAGAGCTAGTTCCAGGATTGGCTCCAAAGTAACACAGAGAAACCCTGTCTCAAAAAACAAAAAAAAAAAAATAAGATATAGCTCTTTGATGAACATGAACACCTTGCCATCTCCATAACAAAATTCATTTTTGATAGAAAAAGCATTAATTAATTCTTTCAGGCTAAAGACAGCTTTTGGGTAACAGAAATAAAGGGCTTTTCATCTATGCTCCTGGGGAAAAAACTTTTAGAAAAATTGTGATAGACTTCTCATATGCCAACAAGACAAGATGGATGTGAGCCTCATCTCCATCTGTCAACTAAGTACCAAAGCACCAAGCACGGCTCTGGCTGTCCTGCTGCATACTACACGGCTTGCTGTATTGTTTCCTAACTCTTTGACTATCCTGCTGCATAAATACACTGCTTGCTGTATTGTTTCTTCCCAGTCTTACAAGCCCAGTAGCCTAGGTTCAGAGCACATGAAACTGCCAGGCTAGTTTTCCCTTCCAGACACTCATGAGCTTAGTTGGAAAGAAAAACTGTCAAAGGCTTCCCATGCGTACAAAAAGCAGTATGCATCCAGTTTTGTTTAAGAACCAACCAAATGGTGTTACATAAAAATATTAAATGTTTATGATGTATAAACTATGTAAAAGTTATTAACTCCAAATTTCTTTTAAAAGCATTTAGGTAGTTACATGAAAATATAAATAATGTTTTCAATACTTACATAACATACATGTAAAATATTCATAAAATATAAACTGCATAAAAAAGAGGAGAGGAGAGGAGAGGAGAGGAGAGGAGAGGAGAGGAGAGATTTATAGCAGAGAAGTTTTCCAGGCTAAGATACAGCAGTACTTTCTGATTAAGAATGGCTTCACAGAGCCCTTAACTGACCCCTCTCTCTCTCTCTCTCTCTCTCTCTCTCTCCACATTTTTCCTTGTCCTCTATTCTTCCTCACTTTTGGTCAGTTTTACTACTTCTCTATTTTCTACCTCACCAAGACATTACAAGTTATAGTGTTAATTCTCTAACTCATATTCGTTTGGTAAAACTTAGACAAATGAAAGCAATATAAGAAGTTACTGTGAGGATGTGGGGTAAAGGGAACACGCCTCCATTGCTGGTGGAAGTTACTGTGAGGATGTGGGTAAAGGGAACACACCTCCATTGCTGGTTGAAGTGCAAACTGGTACAGATGATTTGGAAATCAGGATGGGGATTTCTCAGAAAATTAGGAAACAACCTTCCACAAGATGAAGCCAATACACTTTTAGGTATATACCCAAAGGATGCTCAATTGTACCACAAGGACATGTGCTCAACTATTTGTCATAACCAGAACCTGGAAACAACCTAAATGCCCCTCGACCAAAGAATGGATAAGGAAAATGTCACAATGCAGTACTACACAGCAGAAAAAAATAATGACATCTTGAAATTTGCAGGCAAATGGATGAATCTAGAAAACATCATATTGAGTGAGGTAACTCAGACCCAGAAAGACAACTATCATACGTACTCACTCATAAGTGGCTTTTAGACATAAGAGAGACATACATAGATCTAATCTACATGGGACGTAGAAAAAAAAAGATTTCCTGAGTAAATTTGGAGTGTGGGGATCATGGGGGAATGCAGAAGGGGGGAGAGGAAGGGAGGGGAGTGGACAAAAATATATAGCTCAATAAAAACAATTAAAAATAAAATAAAATGTTCAATATAGAAGAAGAAGAGGAGGAGGAGAGGAGTAGAGGAGGAGGAGAAGGAGGAGGAGGAGGAGGAGAGGAAGAAGAAGAAGAAGAAGAAGAAGAAGAAGGAGGAGGAGGAGGAGGAGGAGGAGGAGGAGGAGGAGGAGGAGAAGCTGCTACTGTGCAACTGCCCATCCGGAGAACACCAGTCCTCAGCCTAGCAAAATTTAGAGAGCTGCCCATCCCTGGGATGAGAAGGATCATGTGGCAATCAGTGAACAAGTCCAGGGTCTTATGGGGCTCACCTGACTCTCACACACAGCTGTCATATCCTGGAAATTCTGGATTCTAACTTTTTCAAAAATTTACTTTGACTCTATGTCATCTAACTTTGTATTTTCATCACTTATCAGCAGGATTGCTGAAAGAGTCTGCCAACTGGAGCCCTGCTCTAGTTTTACACTTTCTCATTATCATCACTGTAAGAGTGTTTCCCAACTAAGGTCTCATTCTATTGCACCACTGGTTAAATCCACCTCTACTGCCATCGTGATGAAACTCAAATCCTAAGAATACTGGACAAGGTCTTTTAAGAACTGGCCCTTGGCCTCTCTCCAGTCTCCTCTGACAACTCGCTTCCATCTAAAGCATGTGCCCTGCTGAACCATTCCTTAACCATGCCTATATTCTATGCATCTTTACAGTCGAAGAATTCTTTGGGTCAGGGAGACTTGAGAAGGTGTTTGTTTAGAATAGTGCCACTTGCCTGTATGGCATCCCTTTGGGACACAAGAGAAATCATCCACCTAGGACAGGTTGGGAAGCTTCTTCATGTGCATACATCCATGACGCGCCGGACACAGTGGTTGCCTAGCACTTACTGTGCGAAGGGTTGGCTGTTAGAAGTATCTGGATACCCAGAGAACTCCACTGAAGTCAAAATACTTAAACAGGATAAAATGGTACTTTGAAACAATGCCCAAGAAACAACAACCTACTTGTAGGATCAGCTGGAATGCTTTTACTATCGTTATTACGAACTGAAAACACCTCTACTGAATTTTTCACAACATCTTACATTATTTTGTCTTCCTATGAAACATTTAGTCTGTGAATGGCATAAACTGTTTGTATCAAGTGCACTTTGTGTAGATCAAGTATGGTGGCACACCCCTGTTATACTAGCACTCCTGAGGCTGAGCAAAAAGACCATGAGCCCAGGGCCAGCCTGGGCTACATGTCAAGACTGGCTCAGCAAATAGAAGCACTTGTACAAAAAGATCTGATGACCTAAGTTTGTTCCCCAAAACTCAAGAGGTGGCAAAAAATAACTAAGTCCCAAAGGTAGTTCTCTGACCTCCACATATCTACCGTGACACATGAATACCTGTAGTCAGACATACATGCACAGACAATAAATGAATTAATTATTTAATACTTTTAAAGACCTAGGGATAAACTATCTCTTAGGTAAAGAGTGTTTGCCTAGCACACACAGTACCCTAGGTTCAATCCTGGAAGAAAAAAAAAAAGGTGTTCTGTACAGCCATCCTATAGTGGCATATTTGTGTTTTAATAAATAAAGTTTGCCTGAAGAGCAGAGGGCAAAGCAGCCCTACTAATGAGCCATATAGGCCAGTGAGCCTTATAGGTACACACCTTTAACTCAGAAGACTGAGGTGTAGATCTCTGTGAGTTCAAGGCCACCCTGGGCTATATGAGATTGAATCTGTCTAAAAGGGAAACAGAGCTCACACAACTGTGATCCCAGCACTTGGGATCGCCGGCCTTTAATCCCAGCACAGGGAGGTGGAGACAGGAGCGAGGGGGCTGGGTGGAGAGAGGAATATAAGGGGGAGGGACAGGAGCTCAGTGGAGTCTGAGGATTCATGGAGACAAGATTTCGCCCTTTCGGTCTGAAGATTTGGTAGAGGTAAGAACTCTCCATTGGTTGGCTGCTTTGCTTTTCTGATCTTCAGGTTGAACCCCAATATCTGTCTCTGGGATTTTATTATCCATGCTACAACATCCCCTATCATTCAGCTCCGCTACACAATAGAAATTTATAATGATCAAAAAGAAATTTTGAAAGCAAAATATTCCTTAATTCCTAAGTTCCTTGCATTTTAAAATGACATATAATTACAATCTTCTATTTTCTGGTGAAAATGGACAAGCTAAGGTTAAAAACAATTGCAATTGTGCAAATAAATAATTATAAAATATACAAGCTGCATTTATATATGTCAGCTTCCAAAGTAAATTAGGCATAAATTTTAAAACTAAATTTTATTTTAGAAATAAGCATATTGTTAAAAAACAATCTTCTTTCTTTTAATTATTAGATTTAACCTCAAGGATTCTCTAAAAAAAAGTGTTTACTCTATAAAAGTGTATAATCTAGCAGAGTAGACAGACAATAAATTGGGAAACATAGAAGATGCTAGAAGAAAGAAGAAACCTGGTTAAAAGCACAGTCAGCAAAGGGAAAGGGTCTCTTGACATGCACATTTGGAGGGCAGGCTGGAAAGAGAAGAAAGACAAGTCACACACAGATTCAGCTTTCTGAGCCAGAGTTGGAAGATGAGCGTTTTAATAACCAGGCTCCAGGATTAGCTTAATCTGATATGACTCTCATTTATAATAGGAATAAAACAAATAAGAACATATTTGGTTCAATAACATAATGAAAAGTTAATCACAAAGGATAACCACGAGAAGCCTCCACAAATGGGTCACTTATCCCCTCTGACAAGCAGTATTTGATATTCATATAATTTTCACTACAAGACCCTAGTGTTTAGACTTCCTAAAAAATGAATATTGATGACAAAACTGCTTCCAAGTCCTCAAACTCCCTCTCTTCAATCCCATGCTTACGGGTTATTTAAAAGTTCCTTGAAACTGGGCAGTGGTGGCGCACACTGTTAAGCCCAGCACTCAGGAGGCAGAGGCAGGTGGAGCTCTGTGAAATGAAGCCAGCCTGGTCCTCGAGTTCAGGAATAGCCAAGGCCACACAAAGAAATCCTGCCTCTGAAACAAACAAACAAGTCCCTCCAACCATTGCGGCTTCCTACTAGGCACAAAATAAACCTCTTAATTTTTAGAAAACAGGAAGATTTCACCTAATATGTTATTAAAACATTTTTAGCTGGAAAGAGTGTTGTCTACAACTAGTAACCAAGAACAATTACTTATTGTATACCTACACACTCAGGAAACTCATTCTATAACAATCAGTCCTACACAATCTATACACAAAGAGTATAGACTGGAAAACCCACAGACTTTAGTAATTTAAGCAAGAGCTTATTAATCAGTGATGTTTTAAGAAACAACTAAGTTGGTCCATCACACCTGTCTCCACTACTTCTTTATTCACACAGTGTTTAACTGTCCCCTTATTAAAATGTCCTGTCAACTGGAAAATATCATTAGCTGCTCTCTCTAAAACACAGACTATAACATTAGATACTTTCTTATAAAAATGCCAAGCTATTGCTAGAATACATTTGAATCCTTAAAAACTAAAGGTTTTCACTTTTGTCAAAGGCAATGACTATTTACAAGGTGCAATGACCATCTTTATTAAAAGTCTTTATGATTCACTATCATCTGGGATGCGATAGAGAGAGATATAGATAGACATATAGGTAGACAGGCAGACAGACAAATAATAGACTAAAGAAGGCCATGCAAAGCTGATCACAAATCTAGAAAGCAGAAATTTGAAAACATTTTTAAAATCCTGACTGGTAAAAGGGATGAGAGGATGACTACGGTCCCAACACAACAAATACATAAACAGCTGCAACACACGAACAGTTATTGGCAGTGAGGGAAATGTAAATGATCCTGAACAAGCGGAAAAGGCCCTCACGCCCACTGGTAATATGGAAACTGCAAGCTAAATCTACACTGGCGCATTTATTACTGAAATTCTGACCAAGCTGACCACACACTGACTTGGCAGGGAAGCAGGGAAATCTCCCCAGTATATGTGATTTACACATACTTCCTCTACGAAAATAAATTTAGTATTTATTGAAGTTTACTGACTCTTTTAAAGAATTTTATTTCTAAGAATTTTCCCAGAGATGCAGTCCTATACATTAAAAACAATGTATCAAAGTACTATATGTCTAGTGGCAAAACAGAAACAACTTAAATACCTAAAAGTATGGCCTTAGTCAAGGAAATTACAAAACGTTCAGCAAATGGGATAGATAATGGCACTGAACTGAATGTGGAAATTATTTCCTAAAAAGTAAAATGCAGGACATACTTGTACTTTTATGTTTGCATACAAACATGCACATATGGGTGGTGGTGGCACATGACTTTAATCCCAGCACTTAAGAGGCAGAGGCAGGAGGTTCTGTGAGTTAAAGACCAGCCTGGTAGTGAGTTCCAGGACAGCTAGGGATACACAGGGAAACCCTATCTCAAAAAAAAAAAAAACCAACAACAACAAGGCACATGCATAAGTATATACATGTACACACATATAAATACACGCTCTTATATACACATACATCTCTTGTGCCTACATTTTATTGTACAAAGAATAAAGATGCAACAATAATTGCATATGGACAAATAAATAAGATATTTTGTAGTCAAAGTATATCTTATCTATTAAATAAACAATTTTGTAAATTAACTTTAGAAACTACTTATAAGTTTGCATCATTAAAAAATTTCAGCTGGGTGTGGTGGCACACACCCTTATGATACTAGCCCTCAAGAGGCAGAGGTAGGCAGATCTGTGTGAGTTTGAGGCCAGCCTGCTCTACATGGTGAGTTCCAAAACAGCTAGGGTTATAGAGAGAGACTTTGTCCCAAAATAAAATAAAATAAAAAATTTAGCCAGGCATGGTGGCACATACCTTTAATCCCAGCACTTGGGTGGCAGAGACAGGTGGATCTCTGTGAGTTTGAGGCCAGCCTGGTTTATATAGCAAGTCCTAAGCAAGCCAGGGCTACAAATCGACACCCTGCTCTAAATATAAATAAATAAACTAAATACAATATAACATTTAGAACTACTCACATATGTATACAATATGTACTTATTAATCTCATCTATCATGAATATGCTTTATTCTCTTTATTTGGGGAACAAGTTGTCCTTTTAACATTAATAGAAAATCAAAGTTGAAAATGACACATAATATAATACAAACCTCCTGAAACACATAAATAGCCAGATGTGGTAATGCAATGTTATAATCCTAGCACTTGGGACTGGGAAGGTAGAGGCAGAAGGATTGTGAGTTTGAGGCCAAACTGGGTTACACAGAAAGACACTCTCCAATGGGGAGGAAAGGAGGAGCGGGAAGAAGGTTTAAAAAAAAAAGGAAAAAAGTAGGAAGAAAGGGAAGGAAGAAGAAAATCGTCTCTGTGTTCAAAACACTTGGTATAAAAAAAACTATGTTAGGTGCATAATAAACCAATACATATACTGAATACCTTTCTTTTTGAGTTTAGTGGTTTTGCCTTCTTGATGCATTTCTTACAAAAAAAAAAAACTTAAAAGCACACAAAAATAAAAACGAGAGACAATGGAAATACAATATTCACTAAATAGTTCCTCTTTCAAAACACGATTCCTCGTTTTCCACAGAATGAGTGAACTATCCCGCAGGCACTGGAATTCAGTCAGCATTGCTTCCTAGGCCCCCATTATGTGCCAAGGATGCTAGAGAGCTAAACAACAGAAGAGTGGCCACTGCAGGAACTCACACAAGGGCTTTGCTTACACAGAAGGCTTCCTCGGCATGTGTACTCATAGCTGGGCTTTGAAGAAATCACTAATAATGAATGCAAATCATTTTCAGTTATTTAGGCTGCTACAAAGGGAATTTACTGTAGCAGCCTCAACCTGTTTGGATGGCTCACCTTCCTCATTGGAAACATCTCAGGCATGACCTTTTAATGTATGCATTTACTCATAAGTGATATGCATCTTAGTATTGATCTATATTAAGCACTAATGGGGCTTAGGCTTTTCCCCCCAAAAGCTTTAATATGCTCTTCTTGTATCCCATCACACCATCTTGTCAGGCCTTGGGTATAAACATCTTACTCTGCATAACATTGAGCATGAAACTCACAGATCACACAGAGTATTTTTATCCACTTTTCAATTGCCTCACACATCAAACTATTTTTAACGTAATACTTTTAAATAATCAGACATAAATTTGAACTTTGGTTTACTTCTCTGTGCCTGTGACCTTCTCTCGGAAAAGATGCTAGCATGCAATTAAATGATAGCACTATCAAGAAATAAAAGACTTTCTCCACGAGCTGAGAAGCAGCCCTAAAGTTTCAAGGGAAAGGGTAATCACAACTACCAGCATCATTTTTTCCTGCATAGCACATATAATATTTAACACTAAAGACCAGGAACACATTATTTACTAAATGGTCCAATTCTTCAAAACGATTTGCCTCTTGCAATTCTAATTCTGTTATAAAGTTTACTCTCAGTTTCCTTGTCTAATCTCACTTCAAAAGTATTTTAGATCACATTTAAAGCTATGTAAATAAGTACTTAAATATGAATCTATATTTTTCATTGATGTGATTTCACATATTTTATGGATATGTCTACAGAATGGGACTACCTTAACAATGTGAAATAAATGGACAAACACATGTATTTGCAAAGTATGTAGGTTTATCTGGAGGTGTATACAAAAATAGTTAACCTGAAAAACCCTTTAATAACATCTATGCAATAAGATACACTGCTCATTTTGAGCAATTTTTAATTCAGCAATCACACATTCTATTAAGTGTCCATTTCTTGAAACTGTAAATATAGAACTATATGAAATTAACAAGCCAATAAACTTTATGATTTAATTTACTATAAATAAAAACCAATTTCCATTTAAATATGTGGGTCATGGAAATAAAGCCATATTTTATTTGAACATCATTTTGGCAACACTAATTTTAACGACTATATTAAGAAATATAAATTCATATATCTGAATATAAAATCATAATGATCAAAAGTTTAACACTATTAGTATATACATTAAAGTGGAGCCAAGTTATGAGTATGCTCAAAAAGCGTTTTAAAACTATATTATTTCATAGTTTAAGCTGATTAAATTACTTAAGTATTCAAACCTAAAAGTCAGTTTTGAAGAAGTAATTCTTAATTTCAGTTTAATATGTCAGGAATACATTTGCTCTTTTTTCCTACATCATTTTCTGAGAAACTGCACCTTTTCCTAAGATACATGCCTATTTGATACAAGCTTTGTTACCATAGGCTATGCAAAATATATTTCAATTAAATATGAAAAAATGAACACGTAGACAAAGTGTGTTTTCATATGTGAAAGAATACTGAATCCAACAACCTGTTTTCAACCCAGGTGGCTGGAGGTCAGTATGCGATTTCTTCTCATAGAGGAAGTCTACACTTCTAATTGTATGTTTCTATAGAGATTATGGGAAAGTGTATTTCGTGACTTGCAAAAGAACTGTCCCTCTTTAGGCATACACAGCTCAATTTATACAGTGAGTAACTTGTTTCGAGCAAAAATGGAAAACATGACTTGGATAAACATTAAAAGGTTACACATCTAGACAGTGACTTTCCCGAAGTAACTGAGATACCAAAAACCATAAAACATTCAAAAGCAAGCCTGCAGCAGCAAATCTCAGCTACCCTGCTATGGTGACAAGGGATCCCCAAGCCAAGGGAAACTCAGTCTGGACAGTTCCCTGGTGCTGAAGTTACACCGCCTGGAAACCGCCGTCTGGCTGCTACTTTCACGCCTCCCACCCTCGGCAAAAACACAAATCCGGGCGGGCTGGACTGTGAGCAAACAGAGTAGAACTTGCCGAGCAGGGGACCGCGCCGGGGGAGCAGTCGCCCGCAGGCAGGCAGGGCGAGCGCAGAGTGCGAGCACCCGCCGGGGGGGAGGGGCTGGAAGATGGCGGCGGCCGCACACCCACCCGAGACGCCACGGCGCTTAGGCCCCTGGCCCGCGCCGCCGCCGCCGCTGCCGCCGCCGCCGCCTTCCTGCCGGCCCGCGGCCGCCGTGGGCAGCGCGCGTCTTCCCGGGCTGGGGCCGGCGCGGGCCGAGGGCCCCCGGCGGGAGCTCGCACCCCGGGCGGGCGGGCGGGCGAGCGGGCCTGGGCGCCGGCAGCAGGGTCGGCCCCGGGAGCACCTGTGCACGGCCATATTGGATTCCGTGCCCCAGTCCCGGCCTGGGCGCGGGGGCGGCGGGAAAGGAAATGGGGCGCGCGGAGCCCCGGGTTTCAGCCTCAGCCCCGGAGCCCGAGCGGCCCGCGGGGCGGGCGCCCGGGGGAAAGGACGCGTCCAGAGCTGGCCACCCTGACCCCGAGGCCGGGCTCGCTCGGCGGGCGCCCGCCCTCCGCGACACACACCCCCCCCGCGGCTCCGACAACTCCTAGGCGAGCGACCCCGGCGCCCGGGCGGGAGGGCGGGGAGGCGGCGATCGCACCCGCCAGGGGAGCGGCCCGCGCGAGGGGGGCGGAGGGCGCGAGGCGGGAAGATGGAGCCCGGTCCTTACTTGAGCACGGACTGCTCCTTCTCCTCTTCTTTCTTCTGGCGATCCATGACGGCCAGGATGATCTTCCTCTCCTCTTCCGTGAGGTGGCTGAGGTCCGGCATCTCGGGCTGCGGAGGAGGCTGCGAGGCCGCCGGGGTGGCCACCGGGCGGCCCCGGGGCCCGAGCGGAGCCGACATGTTGGCTGGAGCCGCACCACCCTCGGCAAGCAGGGAGGCAACTCCGCGGGCAGCGGCGGCTCCGGCGCGGGCGGCTCGGGCAGCCTCCGGCGCTGGGACCAAGACATACAAATCAATGGCCTTCAATCGCGGGCGACAGCCCCCCTCCCCCCCCAAGAAAGGAAGCGGGGGGAGGGGAGGCCCGCGGTAGGGTGGGGGGGAGGAGGAGGGAGGGGAGGGAGGGCCGAGGCGTGTGCGCTCCGGGGAAATGTGGCTCCTTCCCGGGGGCGAAGGGCTGGCAAGTGAGCGAGCGGTTCGCGGGAGCGCGGAGGAGTGCGCCGAACGGCGAGGGAGGGCGCTGGAGTAAAGGTGGCGGGGACGGCGGAGGGTGGGGTGACGGAGGGAGCGGGAGGGCGGGCGAGCTGGAGGGCGGCGCGCCGGCTGGGGCGCGAGTGGCCGGTGGAAGGAAGCGCCACCCCGCCAGCACGACCCCCTGGGGAGTCCCGGGAAGTCGTGCGCTGCGCCCTGCGTGTGTGCGTGTGTGTGCGTGTCCCCGTGTGTGTGTGTCCCCTCCACCCCAGGGGAGCTGAGGGGAGCGAGGCAGTGGCGCTGCTGTCCCGCCGCCTGGCGCGCGTCACCGGCTCCGTCCGGGCCGCCGAGGGAGAAGCCCTCCCGGAAGGCAGCGCGAGGCGCGCGGGGCTGCGGCTAGGGACCCCCGCCCAACCCGGACCCGGGGCGCTTGTCCGAGCGGCGGGGTCGGCACGCGCTCGCCCGGGGTCCCGACCTCCCCCCCCACCGTGTTCATGTCCGCCAAGTCGGCGTCCGGGCCCGCTCCCTGCGCCGCCGCCGCCCACAGCCCCGCAGGCTCTCCCCGCGGCGCCTCCCGAGAACCCAGGCCCGCGCTCGCCCGCCGTTCGTCCCCAGTCCCCCTGCGAAAAGGACTGGACCGGGCGGGGAACCGGGGAGAGGTCGGGAATGGGACGCGGGTCTGGGGGCTGCGGGGCCAAGGAGCGAGCGTCTCGGGTGGCTGGCGCGGAGGGGACCGTACGCGCCCGAACTCTCCCGGGCGAGGTCCTGGGATTGGGATGGTCCGGAGCAGGTGGGTGTCCCTGCGGGGTCGGGCACCCGGAAGGGGCACAGAGCCTGACAGTGGCCTGCGGGAGGGAGGCGAGGATGGCGAGCGCTGGCAGTGTCTCGGGCCGGGACCGGGGCGGGGGTGCGGAAGTTCTGGGAACTGGGCTGGCCGCACCGAGAGGCACTGGAGGGAGGACCCTGGGGACGGAGGTGACATCGGGGCGGGAGTGGAGGCAACTGGAAGGTGCGCGGGGCCAAGGATCAGACCTTCTCCCCAAAGGATGAGCTTGGGCCGAAGAGTCGGGCCAAAGGGCCAGTTGCTGCCCTTCACTCTAGAGAAGCGAGATGGGAGGTGAGTTTAGATGCTGGGAGATGGGAAAGGAGAGCAGAAGGAAAATCGGCTCCAGGAGGAGGGAGGTGGCCGCCGTCCCGGCGCGGGCTCAGCGAGAAGCCAAAGAGCTGCCCGGACAGCTCGCTCTGGGGTGGGGCGAGCCAGAGGTGGGTGATCCGGATCACCCCATCTTCCTCCTCTCAGCGCTCTAGACAAGTGCTTCGGATTGGCAAGGTTAGAGTGTGTGTGTGTGTGTGTGTGTGTGTGTGTGTGTGTGTGTGTGTGTGTGTGTGTGTGTGTGTGTGTGTGTGTGTGTGTGTGTGTGTGTGTGTGTGTGTGTGTGTGTGTGTGTGTGTGTGTGTGTGTGTGTGTGTGTGTGTGTGTGTGTGTGTGTGTGT
>PVIU01012102.1:0-61524 GCA_004026605.1 Ondatra zibethicus | reverse complement strand
ACACACACACACACACACACACACACACACACACACACACACAAACACACACACACAAAGACAATAAATATTTTTAAAAGAAAAGGAGCCGGGCGGTGGTGACGCATGCCTTTAATCCCAGAACTCGGGAGGCAGAGGCAGGTGGATCTCTGTGAGTTCGAGACCAGCCTGGTCTACAGAGCTAGTTCCAGGACAGGCTCCAAAGCCTCAGAGAAACCCTGTCTCGAAAAACCAAAAAAAAAAAAAAAAAAAAAAAAAAAAAAAAAAAAAAAAAAAAAAAAAAAAAAAAAAAAAAAAAAAAAAGAAAAGAAAAAAAGAAAAAAGAAAAGAAAAGGAAAGGCAGGTGGATTGCTATAAGTTCAAGGCCAACCTGATCAAATAGCAAGTTCCAGCCAGGGCTCCACTGAAAAACTTTGTTTAAAGAATGAAAAGGAGGAGATTAAATTGGAAAGTAGTAGATATGATGATCCGTGGTGGAATGTACAGAAAGGAATGAGGGGTAGATGTAATTTAGATACATTGTATTCATGTATGAAATACCTTTTCAAATAACAAGTTTTTAAAACTTCAGAAAAATTGCCCATTCCAAGACCCATCACAATTTTGGTCAGTAGTTCTGGGGAGTACCCAGCAATCTGCATTTATGACACTTGGTGTCAGGTTGCAAGCACCTGCCTAGTGCTGGCTGCTTGGTTTCTGCTGCAGGAGACCAGTTTACTCAATTGCTATCCTGGCCCCTGGCTGGAAAACAGAGAGATGCTTTAAGGGCTGCTGGCTCTTACAAATGGTTCAGGGTGCACTACATATGAACCTATTTTCAGAAGCTGATTTTCACACCAGTCTTGCCAAAACTCCGTTTCAATCACATGTAGCATGCGGAGTGCCTGCTGCTGTATTCCTGAGAAGTCCAAACCAAGGGAAATGATGGCACACTATGTTTATAGCTGCCAGGGCTGCTGCTGCATGAAGACAGCCCCAGCTCGAAGCAGTTCCTAGCTTGAAGCACTGTAAGGGGATCCTGCTGGCTCGGGAGCATGTTCACTGTGAGGCTTTCAAGTCCCCACCAAATCCAAGCAACTTTGAGGGATTGAGGGTGTCTCCCCAGACTGCAGCAGGGAACTGCAGCTGGCAGTGCTAGCATGACTGTAGATGCTGCAGAAACAAACAGCCCAAGCTACAGGGAGCAGTTAACTGTCTCTTTGGATGCGGAACTGTGGAGAGCAGACAAAAATCCAGGGAACAGGGAGATTCAGAGGGGTAACAGTGGTCATGAAGGCTTGGTGGAGGTTTTATTTTTTCTTCTAAATTTAGTGTGTGTGTGTGTGTGTGTGTGTGTGCATGCACACACATGTGGAAGTCAGAGGACAACTGTGGTCATCGGTTCCCTCCTTTTACCATGTGGGTCCCTGGGCTGAGGCTCAGGTTACCAGGATTGGCAACAAACACCCATACCCATTGAGCCAGCTCACCAGTCCCAAGAAGGTTCTAGAATATGTGGCCCTAAGACAACTCAGAGATAACTCGGAAAAATCATCCCACGAGACTTCATGGCCACCAGCCTAGCTTTATGTAAGCTTGGGGACTGAACTAGCATCAGCACCATCCCTCCCTCACTCCCACTCCAACCCAACAACTGTACTAGGAATTTTAATTGACTCCTATGTCTCAATATACTTAATACACCCTTAAATAATCTTTATTTGCAAATTGGTCTCTTTTAATGATTCAACCTAAAATGTTTTGACTTGAAAATGGTATAAAAGTGGTAAGAATAGAGCATCGGCAGATTGGGTCCCAGCCATCCCCGAGGCTTTCTCGCCACTTAGGGCCCCGCCTCTACTGGCTTTTCTGCTTATCCCAACCCAGCTCGCCCCCGGACACCCCTTTCCATCTGCGGGGTCCTAGCTGCCCCCGAACTCAGCCTGCTTCTGGGCTGAGGTCTTGGGGGAAGGGTGAGCCCAGGGCTAGAGGGGTCCCCTTTTCCCACGGAGCGGGGTGGAGCAGAGCGGGCAACTTTCACTAAGCCCGCCTTTTTGACTGGGAGTTCCTGGGCCAGCAAGGAGCCCTACCCAGCGCCCGGAGATTCATCCGGACCCTGCAAGGGGCCCTGATCCAGCGCTGGCAGATCCATCCGGACACCGCAAGGGGCCCTGATCCAGTGCCGGCAGATACATCCGGACCAACTGCGAGGTCCTGGGCCAGCAAGGGGCCCTGACCCAGTGCAGGCGGATACACCCAGACTGAGGGACCAAGCCACCGAGACTCTCCCTAACACATTCAAAGGAAGAGATGGGCAGGCACCAATCCAAGAATTCATCCAACAACCTGAAAAAGCAACATGATAACACCAGAATCCAGCGAGTATGGAACAGGAAAATCTAAGCAACCTATCCCAGAAGAAGTAGAAGAAATTGACTTTAAACGTAACATTATGAAAGTGATAGAGACTTTTAAAGAAGAGGTGAAAAACTCCTTTAAAGAAAGGGATGAGAAAACTAACAAAAAGTTAGAAGAAATGAATAAATTCCTCAAAGATACCCTAGAAAACCAAGAAAAAGCAATCAAACAGGTAACGGAAACAGTTCAAAACTTGAAAACTGAAATGGAGGCAATGAAGAAAACACAAACCAAGAGATGGCGGGATATGGAAAATCTGGATAAACAAACAGGAACCACACAGACAAGTATAACCAACAGAATAAAAGAGATAGAAGAAAGAATCTCAGACGCTGAAGATACGATAGAGAAAATAAACTCAGTGATCAAAAAAACAACAAACCCAACAAATTCACAACACAAAACATCCAGGAAATCTGGGACACCATGAAAAGACCAAACCTAAGAATAATAGGGATAGAAGAAGGAGAAGAATTCCACTCCAAAGGCCCAGAAAATATATTCAACAAAATTATTGAAGAAAACTTTCCAAACCTAAAGAAGGATATTCCTATGAAGGTTCAAGAAGCATACAAAACACCAAATAGGCTGGATCAAAAAAAAAATCCCCTCGCCATATCATAATCAAAACACAAAACATACAGAATAAAGAAAGAATATTAAGAGCTGCAAAGGAAAAAGGTCAAGTAACATATAAGGGTGAACCTATCAGAATTACACTTGACTTCTCTATGGAAACCATGAAAGCCAGAAGGTCTTGGATAGATGTGCTGCAGAAACTAAGAGACCATGGATGCAAGACCAGACTATTATACCCAGCAAAGCTTTCTTTCACCATCGATGGGGAAAATAAGATATTCCAGGATAAAAACAAATTTAAGCAATATATAGCCACAAACCCAGCCTTTCAGAAAGTACTAGGAGGTAAACCACAACCAAAGGAAGCAAACAACACCCATAATAACACAGACAGCTAACAACCCTTCACCAGCTCAACTCAAAGAAGGGAGACACACAAACCCTACTACCAAAAAGAAAATAACCGGAGTTAACAACCACTGGTTATTAATAACACTTAATATCAATGGACTCAACTGACCTATAAAAGGGCACAGGTTAAGAGAATGGATACAAAAACAGGATCCAACATTCTGCTGTTTACAAGAAACACACCTCAACCACGAAGACAGACATTATCTCAGTGTAAAGGGTTGGGAAAAGGTTTTTCAATCAAATGGCCCTAAGAAACAAGCAGGTGTGGCTATACTAATATCTAACAAAATCGACTTCAAATTAAAATCAATCAGAAGAGATGGAGATGGACACTTCATACTCATAACAGGAAAGATTCATCAAGATGAAGTCTCAATCCTGAATATCTATGCCCCTAATATAAAAAACCCACATATGTAAAAAAAAAAACATTACTAGAACTCAAAGCACACATCAAACCCCACACAATAATAGTAGGAGATTTCAACACTCCTCTCTCACCAATGGACAGGTCAACCAGACAGAAACTTAACAAAGAAATACGAGAACAAACAGATGTAATGAATCAAATGGATTTAATAGACATCTATAGAACACTCCACCCAAACAGGAAAGAATATACCTTCTTCTCAGCATCTCATGGAACCTTCTTGAAAATTGATCACATACTCGGTAACAAAGCAAACATCCACAGATACAAAGAAGTTGGAGTAACCACCTGTGTCTTGTCAGATCACCATGGAGTAAAGTTAGAATGTAACAACAATTCTATCCCCAAAAAGCATACAAATTCATTTAAACTGAACAGTCAACTACTGAACCACTCCTGGGTCAAGGAAGAAATAAAGAAAGAAATTAAAGTCTTCCTTGAATTCAACGAAAATGAAGAAACAACATACACTAACCTATGGGACACTATGAAAGCAGTGCTAAGAAGAAAGTTCATAGCAATTAGTGCCCACATAAAGAAAATGGAGAAAGCACACGTTAGTGACTTAACAGCACACCTGAAAGCTCTAGAAAAAAAAGAAGCAGACTCACCCAGGAGGAGTAGAAGACTGGAAATATTCAAACTGAGGGCTGAAATCAACAAAATAGAGACACAGAAAACAATCCAAAGAATCAATTAAACGAAGAACTGGTTTCTTGAGAAAATCAACAAGATCGACAAACCTTTATCCAAACTAATCAAAAGGCAGAGAGAGAACACTCAAATTAACAAGATCAGAAATGAAAAAGGGGACGTAACAACAGACACTGAGGAAATTCAAAGAATCATTAGGTCTTACTACGAAAGCCTGTATGCCACAAAATTGGAAAATGTACAAGAAATGGACAGCTTTTTAGATAAATACCACATACTGAAATTAAATCAATACCAGGTGAACAATTTAAATAGATCTATAAGTCACGAGGAAATAGAAGCTGTCATCAAAAACCTCCCAACCAAAAAAAGCCCCGGACCAGATGGTTTTAATGCAGAATTCTACCAGAACTTCCAAGAAGAGCTAATACCTATACTTCTTAAGGTGTTTCACATAATAGAAACGGAAGGGTTGTTGCCAAACTGTTTTTATGAAGCTATAGTTACCCTGATACCAAAACCACACAAAGACGCAACCGAGAAAGAGAATTACAGACCAGTCTCACTCATGAACATCGATGCAAAAATTCCCAATAAAATTCTGGCAAACCAAATACAAGAACACATCAAAAAAATCATCCATTATGATCAACTAGGCTTCATCCCAGAGATGCAGGGCTGGTTCAACATATGGAAATCTATCAATGTAATCCATCATATAAATAAACTGAAAGAAAAAAACCATATGATCATTTCATTAGATGCTGAACAAGCATTTGACAAAATTCAACACTCCTTTATGATAAAGGTCTTGGAGAGATTAGGGATACAAGGTTCATATCTAAATATAATAAAAGCAATATACAGCAAGCCGTCAGCTAACATCAAATTAAATGGAGAGAAACTCAAAGCGAGTCCACTAAAATCAGGAAGAGGACAGGGCTGTCCACTCTCTCCATATCTCTTTAATATAGTGCTTGAAGTTCTAGCAATAGCTATAAGACAGAATGAGGAGATCATGGGGATTCGAATTGGAAAGGAAGAAGTCAAACTTTCGTTATTTGCAGATGATATGATAGTCTACATAAGTGACCCCAAAAACTCTACCAAAGAACTTCTATAGCTGATAAATACCTTCAGTGATGTGGCTTGATACAAGATCAACTCAAAAAAATCAGTAGCCCTCCTATACACAAAGGATAAAGAAACAGAGAGGGAAATCACAGAAACATCACCTTTCACGATAGCCACAAATAGCATAAAGTATCTTGGGGTAACACTAACCAAGGAAGTAAAAGATCTGTTTGACAAGAACTTTAAGACCTTGAAGAAAGAAATTGAAGAGGATACCAGAAAATGGAAGGATCTCCCATGCTCCTGGATTGGTAGGATCAATATAGTAAAAATGGCAATTCTACCACAAGCAATCTATAGATTCAATGCAATCTCCATCAAAATCCCAACAAAATTCTTCACAGAACTTGAGAGAACAATAACTAAGTTTATATGGAAAAACAAAAAGCACAGGATAGCCAAAACAATCCTATACAATAAAGGAACTTCCGGAGGCATTACCATCCCTGACTTCAAACTCTATTACAGAGCTACAGTAACGAAAACAGCTTGGTATTGGCATAAAAACAGAGATGTTGACCAATGGAATTGAATCAAAGACCCAGATATTAATCCACAAACCTATCAACACCTCATATTTGACAAAGAGGCTAAAATTATACAATGGAAGAATGAAAGCATTTTTAACAAATGGTGTTGGCATAACTGGATGTCAACCTGTAGGAGAATGAAATTAGACCCTTATCTATCACCCTGCACAAAACTCAAGTCCAAATGGATTAAAGACCTCAACATAAATCCGACCACACTGAACCTGATAGAAGAGAAAGTGGGAAGTAGCCTGCAATACATGGGTACAGGAGACCACTTCCTATGTAAAACCTCAGTGGCACAGACAATAAGAGCCACAATGAATAAATGGGACCTCCTGAAACTGAGAAGCTTCTGTAAGGCAAAGGACACAGTCATTGAGACAAAAAGGCATCCTACTGAATGGGAGAAGATCTTCACTGACCCCACATCAGACAAAGGTCTCATCTCCAAAATATACAAAGAACTCAAGAAACTAGACATTAAAATTTTAAATACCCCAATTAAAAAATGGGGTAAGGATCTGATTAGAGAATTCTCAACAGAGGATGTTCGAATGGCCAAAAGATACTTAAGGTCATGTTCAACTTCCTTAGCCATCAGGGAAATGCAAATCAAAACAACGTTGAGATACCATCTTACACCTGTCAGAATGGCTAAATCAAAAACACCAATGATTGCCTATGCTGGAGAGGATGTGGAGTAAGGGGAACTCTTATCCATTGCTAGTGGGAATGCGAACTTGTGCAACCTCTTTGGAAATCAGTGTGGCGGTTTCTCAGGAAATTGGGAATCAACCTACCTCAGGATCCAGCAATACCATTCTTGGGAATATACCCAAGAGAAGTCCAATCATACTACAAAAGCATTTGTGCAACTATGTTCATAGCAGCATTGTTTGTAATAGCCAGAACCTGGAAACATCCTAGGTGCCCCTCAATGGAAGAATGGATCAAGAAAGTGTGGAATATAAACACATTAGAATACTACTCAGCGGTAAAAAACAATGACATCTTGAATTTTGCATGGAAATGGATGGAAATAGAAAACGCTATCCTGAGTGAGGTAACCCAAACCCAGAAAGATGATTATGGTATGTACTTACTCATTAGTGGACCCTAGCCATAAAACAAAGGACACTAAGCTTATAGCTCACAAGCCCAGAGAAGCCGAATAGCAAGGTGAACCCAAAGAAAGCATATACAGATCCTCCTGGAAGTTGGAAGCAAACAAGATCACCAGGCAAAAATTGGAAGCACAGGGGCAGGGATAGAGGTGGGGGTAGGGGGGATGTGGGAAGGGGAGAGGGGGCAGGAGAAGGGAGAAGGGACGGACTGGGGAGAGCTTGGGGGAGTGGGAGGGTGGAGATGGAGGAAAGGTTGATATTAGAGAAGGAAATAAGATATCTACATTAAAGGAGTCATTTTAGGATTGGCAAGATACTTGGTCCTGGAGGGGATCCCAGGTGTCCACAGGGATGTCCCCAGCTAGATATTTGGGCAGCAGAGGAGAGGGTGCCGGAACTAGCCTTGTCCCAGAGTCACATTGATGAATATCTTGATCACCACCATAGAAATTTTGTCCAATGGATGGAGGTAGAGACAGAGACCCACATTCACATCAGAGCAATGGACTGAGCTCCCAAGGTACAGTCGAAGGGCAGAAGGTGGGAGAAGATGAGCAAGGAAGTTAGCACCGTGAGGGGCTGGTCCACCCACTGAGACAGTGTGCCTGAACTAATGGGAGCGCACCAAATCCACCTGGCCTGGGACTGAACGAGCATATGATCAAACCGGACTCTCTGAATGTGGCTGCCAATGGGGGAAGACTGAGAAGCCATCAACAATGACACTAGGACCTATCTCTTCTGCATGTATTATCTTTTTGGGAACCTAGTCTATTTGGATGCACACCTTCCTAGGCCAGGATGAGGGGGGAGGGCCTTGGACTTCCCACAGGGCAGGGCACCATGCCCTCTTTTAAGGAAGCAGGGGGAGGGAGGAGGAGTGGCCGGGAGGGGCTGGGAGAAGGGGAGGAAATGTAAAATTTTTTTTGAATGGAAAAAAAATAAAAGAATATGGAAAAAAAGTGGTACGAATACAGAATGAATGATGCTTTGGGTTCTGAATTTTTACCCTTTTCAGCACTAGTGAATGTTGTATAGGATGTCATGAGGGTGAGCAGGGGTCACGGCCCACAGCCATGTTTCCAAGGGCAAACAACCCACAGTTGGTAGTGCCCAGGTCAGAAGCAATAAAGATGTCCTTCAGGAGGTGAAAGAGTAATAAGTGGTGGGGGGCCCAGGGAGGGCAACACTATTATGTGATACAAAGCATGGCCTCAAAAGATATTAAGCTTCAATGCATGTTGATAAAGTGTAGCCAGGTTGAAAGGCTAGGCACTGTAGGGTCCTGCCTACATAACACTCCAGGAAATGCAAAATTCCAAAGGCAGTAAAAGGGTCAGAGCCAAAAGCTTGAGGTAGAGGAGGGGACAGATGCTTGGGTGAACCACAAGGGACATTCAGGGAATGGAAACCATTGGATATGACATGACAGTGGGGAACATACACCACAGTTAGCTGGAACTCACAGAAAAGGGTGAACCTGACGGTGAAGTCCTTTAGTGTAACAATGTAACGTTGCCCCTTGTCAGTCACAGTATATCATACTGCGAGAAGATGCTAATGATGAACCAGGTGGGAGGAAGGGGCTTTATGGGAACTCTTCTTTTTGCTCTTTATCTTTCTTTTTTTAAAAATATTTTTATGGTTTATTTAACTTTATTTTATGTGCATTGATGTGAAGGTGTCAGATCTCCTGCAACTGAATCTTCAGACAGTTGTGAGCTGCCACGTGGGTGCTGGGAATTGAACCTGGGTCCTCTGGAAGAGCAGTCAGTGCTCTTAACTACTGAGCCATCTCTCCAGCCATTGCCCATTTTCTTGTAAGACTAAAACAGATTTAAGATACACCCCAGTAATTTGTGGGAACAGGACCTATCTGCCGTGTGTTGGGTAGGTGTACCCCAAAAGCCTATACTTTAAAGGCAATCTTGAGGGCTCGGGGAGGATCTAGGAGGTGGGCCTGGTTGTAAGTTTTCAGTCACAAGGGAATGAGCCCTTGGTGAGGGGTACATGGGGACGCTGGCACCTACTCGTTCTCTTTCTGCTGTCTGACTTCCTGAGGTGACCCCATTCCTCTGCACAGCCCCCATCATGATAACTGCTCATCCCGAGAGCCATGGAGCCGAGATCATAGACTGCAACCTCTAGAGCTGTGAACCAGGGGCTGGAGATAAGTTCAGTTGGTAGAATGCTTGGCGAGCATGCGTGAACCATCTAAAAGAGGAAATGGGCACGGCTGGCCATATCTGGAACGCTAGCGATGGGGGCAGTGGCAGGACTTTCAGTTCAAAGGCAATCAGAAACTCAAGGTCATCCTCACCTACAGCTCTAGAGCAGCCGAGGTACTGACCCAGAGGAGGACTTGGGAGTGGAGCTCAGGGGATGGAGTGTTTGCCTAGCATGCACCAAAGCCTGGGTTCCACTCCAGCACTGCACAAACAGGCTGCGGGTGCTTTAGACTCGTAATCCTAGCACTCGGGAGGTCAAGAGAAGATCAGAACCTTAAAAAATTAAAAGAAAAAATTGTGGGGGCTGGAGAGATACCTCACAGTTAAGAGCACTTGGCTGCTTATGTAGGGGACCCAGGTTCGATGCTCACAACCACCTGTAACTCCAGTTCCAGATGATCTGATGCCCTCCCCTGGCCTCCTCAGGCACTGATTACAGTGCTACGTGCAGGCAAAACATCCATACACATAAAATAAAAATAAAAATTATTAAAAATTGGGGTTAGGCAGTGGTGGTGAACTCCTTTAATCCCACCACTCAGGAGGTAGAGGCAGGTGAATCGCTGAGTTGGAGGCCAGTTTGGTCTACAGTGAGAGTTCCAGGATGGTCTCCAAACCTACACAGAGAAACCCTGTCTCGGAAAAACCAACATAAATAAATAAATAAATTGTGAATGCAAATAAATGTTTCCTCTTTTCAAGTTGATCGTTTCATGTATTTAAAATTATTTTTACAATAGCAGAGAGTGGCTAGCAAAACATCCAATCTGTAAGAACATGGGAAGGGAGAGAGAAAAGAGGAAGAACTCCGTGAGGCTTCCAGCAGGAGTGGCAGGAATCTGCAGTTTCGTGTAAAGCTAGGTGAGGATGGAGGGAGGGCCTCCAGGCCCTGCCAGCGCCAGCTGGAAGCTTTCTGTTTCCCCTTTGGCCTCTGCAGAAGTCTAGTCTCCACGTGCTGCTTTTATTATATCTCTATTGCTTGTATCAGACTAAATCCCCACCAATTTAAACATAAAACAAACAATTAGTACAGACCCAAATCCCTGCAAAACGAATTAGTTAACACTCTGAGCATTTCAATGCAAGGCTAGATTCACAAGAAACCAGTCAGATCTCTAAGGGCCAGAAAACTCACTAAGCCAAAAGGGGAAGACAATATTAAGAAGCTGAAATCAGTGGGTAGTGAGAATAGAAACCCAGTAGCTTCCCCTGAGAGTACTGCTGAAACCCAATGTGGGGACAGGAGACTAATTACAGAAATCTCTAGAAAGCGTAAGAGCTGAGCCGAGACAGATGCCTCACACGAGGATGGAGTGGTGCCAGGCTGCCAGAGGCCCCAGGCTCAGGAAAGGAGAAAGGAAGCTTAGAGCTGCAAAGGAGCATCCAGGCAGAGTCCTTGGAGTAACACAGTAAACCAAACAGGACTTGGAACAGAAACACAAAATGACAGGGCTGGGAAGATTATGGCTTAGCCAATAAGAGTGTCTGCTGCTCTTGCACAGGACTCAAGTTCCATTCCCAGCATTCACATCAAGGGGCTCACAGTCATGAAACTCCTTCTCTGGTCCCTGATAGCACCAGCACACATGTGGTGTGCGTGCATGTGCATGAATGAGGGCATGCATGTGTGTGTCCCCACCTCACCCCCGACCACAAGACCAAACAACAGGGCCATCAAGATGGTTACGTAGGTAAAGACACTTGCCAAGCAAATTTAGTGACGAGAGCTCACCCTCTGCGAAGCACATAATGTGGAAGTAGACAACTAACACTACAAAACTGCCCTCCGATCAATACACACGCCCTAGCGCCCACATCCCGACATGTGCTTCAGTGCACCCACCTGATGTGTTTCAAAAGCAGCACACACACACACACACACACACACACACACACGCAAGCATGCATACATGGCAGACACACCCCCCCCAAAGAAAATAAACCACAAAAAAATACAAATGCTGTATTTAGATTCAGAAGCATTAAAGCTGTTTGACCTGGTGGGTGGTGCATGTCTGCAACTTTGGAGGTGAGGACAGAACTGCTGTGAGTTTGAAACTGGCCTGAGGGACAAAACATGCTCCAGGTCAGCCAGAGCTACAAAGAAAGGTCCTGCCTCAAAAAGCTATAAGCCAACAACAGAAAATAAAGCCATTAGAATTGCTAGACATTGGTAATAAGAGTGCTAACATATTGTTACACGCACAATGTACACTGAATTGCATTTTCTTATTAATTAGTATTTTGTGTGGTGCTGGGGATGGAACCCAGGGCCCCACCAATGCTAAGCAAATGTTCTACCACTGAACTATATACTGACAGCCTCCCCTCAACCCCTGAACATTGAATTTTTAAAAACTGAAAAATTTAAAGAAATATTTTTTCATAGAATATGTTTCAGTGATATTATATTCTCTACCCATCCAATTCTGTGTTCTCTTGGAAAAAAAACAAATAAGAAAATTCAAAACAAACTAAAAAAAGGAAAAATAAAGTCAATGATAAACACCAAAACAAAAAGTGTGCAAGCGCGCGTGCACACACACAAGTCTATTTTGTGAACATTGAATTTTAAAATCAGCAAGCAATACAAAAGGGTTGGCCTAATAAGGAAAGTAAATGTGGAAGAGAATCAACAGTTTAGAAAACCAGTGACCATAACTGGAACGAAAAGCTGTGACGATTAGATCCAGCAGCAGCAAGACACATGAGGGGATCTGAGAATATGTGGACCAACGGCAGGAGGAAGCCTTGGCAGTGAGCAGGGGTCTCAGATGGACACAAGGAGATGATGTCTGCTCACCTTTCAGAAATGAAAAGAGGACAAGAAACTGGAGATATTTCAAACCAAGTCAGCTGATAAAAAATGGCACACTCTGATGCACCTGCATAAAACCTGGAGCAGCAAGTCGGGGGTCACCTCCTACTTGTGGCCATCTGATACTGACTGCCCCACTCACAGCGGAGCTGAGGGAATTCAGGTCTTTAAGATGTCATCAGATGTAAATTACACTACTGTTTGAAATAGTACCAATAAAGAAAAAAGTGATGCCAATTTATTAAGGTCTGGGGTGACAAGGGAAAGGCGTGTGAGGAACTAGTAAACAAGGGACAGTTTATTTTTATGCACTGCTGAGGTGAGCATCCAGGTGCCGAGGCCCAACAACCTCAGGTGTCAGCCTCAGGGATACTGTCCATCTCTTTTGACACAAGGTTTCTCACCGGACTGGAGCTCACCAAGTAGACTGGGGGGAGGGGCTGATCAGAGGGAACAGAAATCCTTATATCTGTCTCTCCAGAATGGGGTGACAGGCGTGTGTCACTATGGCTGGCATTTCCACAGTTTCTAGGGGGAGGAACTCAGGACCCTGGCTTGCAAAGCAAGCTCCTTATACTAAACCATCCTCCCCAGGCCAGCCATTTTTACATAAACATGTGTGCATATAAGAATCATGAAAATATCAATACATGGGATTTTGAAAACAGAGATTAGAATTTTAGTTCACAATCATATATAATTACAAAGGGCTGCTCAGAGTTACCATATTCTTAAGTTCTTATGATGCAAGAGGGCACCCAGGGACCAGAAAACTTTCAGTTGGATCGGGCTTCAAAAAGAAATCAGGAAAGTTTAGGAGCGAACATCAGAGGGTACCACATACAACTCCCAAACTAGCAGACAGAGACATAGAACATAATCAAAAGTAGAATACGCAGCTGCAATGAAGTCAGCGTGAGGATGGCTCAGCAGGTAAGGGTGCTTGCTGCAAAGCTTGAGGGTCTGAGTTCAACTCCCATAACACACATGGTAGAAGAGACTTGACTTCCACAAGTTGCCTCTGATGTTCACACACACACACACACACACACACACACACACACACACACACACAACTCTATGTAAAAAAAGAAACAAACAGCACAAAATCATAGGATTACGTTGTGGGAATGACATTTCTAGGAGATAATCTCACAGAAAACTTCCTGCTCTTCTGGCTCTTACAATCTTTCCACCTCCCCCTCTGCAATGATCCCAGAACCCAGGTGCAGGCCTCGTGCTGTAGATTTGTAGTTCTGTCAGGGCTCCACAACCCTATTTGGGTTGATTGTGGGATTCTGCAATGGTCTCCATTTGTTGCAAGCTTAGTTTCCTTAATGAGGGGTGAGAACTACACCTGTCTGTGGGTATAAGGTATTTAGAATGGAGTTAGGGACTATACCAGCTTAGTAAAGTAGCATTTGTAGGCACTCTTCCAAGATCCATGACTTGAACTAGCCCCAGGTTTCCAGTATCAAACGTAATTTCCCTCTGGTTGAGAGGCCTTAAATCCAACAGAGAGCTGGTGGTTCCTTTGGAAGCTTGCACGACTTTTTCAGTAACCATGAAAGCTAGTCCTCAGGGACGAGGCTTTGAGGCCAGACCAGCTTGGGTCTATGGGTATATATGGTGACTTCAACAGTTGGGACCTAGTCTTCACCTCCAGGGATCAAGTAAGGGCAATGTCAATAGCTATGGTGTTTCAGGACTGTCACAGACAACTCTGACCAAGAACTCAAGAGGGATTCTTGTGCCTGGTGTTGGGGTTTTTGTTGGCTTCTGGAGAGAACATTGTCAGCCCGGATGGGGAAATTCCACTTAATTTATATAAGGGAAGCATACAGACTTACCTGTATTATACGTATTTTTAGGTATAGTTAATAGCATGATTTCTTGCGAGTTTTTCATATACCCTTACTGTTATTTAAGGCTCCCCTCTTTAAAGACCCCATATAATGTATTTTGATCATATCCCCCATTATCGTCTATGCTATTCCAGCTTCACTGAACCCCTTCTTCCCAAGTTGTCTCCTAATTTCATGTCTTTGTGTGTGTTTCACTGAGTTTAATTAGGGGTGCATGCATGAGCATGGATGGAAGGTATTTGCTTAAGAGCAGAAAAAATAAACTCCCTTAAGTGCATTTAGAACACTTAAAAAAATTGGTCATTCCTGGACACAAACCAGTTTCAAAAGGTTTCTAGTGGGCAGAGATAGAGGGTGGACACTTGTATTCCTCTAGTGGGCAGAGATAGAGGGAGGACACTTGTATTTCTCTAGTGGGCAGAGGTAGAGGGAGGACACTTGTATTCCTCTAGTGGGCAGAGATAGAGGGAGGACACTTGTATTCCTCTAGTGGGCAGAGGTAGAGGGTGGACACTTGTATTCTTCGTTTCCTAGGGCTACTATAACAAGTGATCACAGAGCCAGCTATTTAAAAGAGCAAAAATTTTACAAATTTTTTATAAATTTATAATATAAAAAATATATTTTTATAAATTTTATAAAAAATTTATCATTTTATAGTTCCCTAGAGCCAGAAATCCCAAACCAGTACTACAATTCAGAAATTAAGTTGTTGGCAGGTCCTTTATCCTCCAGAACTCCTGGGGAATCTCTCTGCTCTGCAGCTGCCAGCAAGGCACTGCAGTCACGGACTGCAGGACCTCGCTGCCCCACATCCTCCATCACCCGTGTCCCCCTCAGCACCCCACCTCCATCTCTCTAGCTCAATATTCCTTTTTCGTTTGTTTTTCGTTTTTTTCATGGTAACTTTCTCTGTGTAGTGTCCTGGAACTAGCTCTGTAGACCAGGGTGGCCTCGAACTCACAGAGATCCTCATGCTTCTGCCTCCCAAGTGCTGGAATTAAAGGTGTGCACCACCACGGCTTGGTTCCAAGATTTTTAACCACATCTGCAGAGACCCTTCGTTGTAAGTTGACTACTGTTCAGAGAGAGAGTGGGTGAGGTGTCATCCAGCACACTACAGTAGTGACACACTCTATACCATGCTAAGTTCTTAGTACTCAAAGGTATTGCTTGCTGCTCGTTAAGACAGGAGAGGTGCTTTTTCCACATCGCAGGGGGCAGGGCTGAGTTGGAGGCACCAGCAGCCCTCCTGAGCTTAGCAGTTTGCAGCTCCGAGCTGTTAACCGAAACTACTACTTAGCTTTCTATTTGAAATTCCAGATTTACAGGAAATTCACAAGCAGAACAGTTTACAAATACTTTCATCTAGATTCTCCACATGTTAACGACGAGCTTTGTGCTGCCACTCCCTCTGCGGGTTTCAGTGGGTTTTTGAGACCCAGTTACAAATACCATGTTCCATTCTCCCTGAAAAAGATAACAGCACACTTCAAAAGAGGGTGGTGGTGGTGTTTCTATCAAGTTGCCAAAGTACAATCATCCAAACTCAGGAAGCTAATTTATGGACCTTCACTTAAATTTGACCTGCTGACTAGTGTTCCACTAAAAAAGAAGGGATGTAAAATAGGATCCAATACTGGGCTACTAAATGCTGCACTCAGTTGCCAAGTCTCTCTAAGTCTCATTTGAAATTTGCAGCCTTTGGCAAGTGTAGACTCATGAGAATGGTCTGAGAGACATCTCTGAATACAGTCCAGGCTGGTCATCAACTTGAGAGCCTCATGCCTCAGTACCCCATTGTGCAGGGATTATAGCTGTGCAACACCATGCCCAGCTCAGGTCAGAATTTTGGAAAAATATTCCTTGACTTACAGTTTTTCCTGCTACTTGTTGACTAGCTTCAGGTTATGCATTATGGTCGAGATTTTATGTAGGTGCTATGTAGGTCTTTGTGTACCACAACAGGATGCACAAATAGAAAACTGTCTTAATGGGGGCTGGAGAGATGGCTCAGCAGTTAAGAGCACTGGCTGCTCTTCCAGAGGACTAAGGTTCAATTCCCAGCACTCACATGGCAGCTCAGAGCTGTGTAAAACTCTGGTTCCATGGGCTCTGATACCCTCTTCCAGCCTCTTTGGCACCTGGCAAACACATGGTACACTGACATACGTTCAGGCAAAATATCGATACACATAAAAGTCAAAATTTGTCTTAATAATGGCAATATTAAACTGTGCTCCCTCTTTTGAGATACCTTGCAAAAATCAAAACGAGAGTTGGGTGTCTTAGGAGAATACAGGAAGACTTGGAAAGTGACAATAGGAAGCAGATATGATACTTTACTGATTGTATGCATGAAATTCTCAAAATAAGAAAAGTAATCTTTCTATATAGCCCAGACTGGCATCAAACCGCTAGTGCTAGGGATTCAGTGGTAGAGCACTTGCCTAGAATGCAAGAGGCCCCAAAGTTAATCTCCAGTATATCACCCAGAGGAAAACTATAAAAAATTAACTCAAAAGATCACCAGGTGTGGCAGTGGTAGCTCACACCTATAATCTCAGCACTTACGAGGCAGAGGCAGAATTCAAAGATCAAGGCCATCCTCAGCTACAAAATGAGTTTGAGGCCAGCATGGAATACATGAGACTTAGCACATGTGAGAATACGGAGAATATGAAGTTGCCAACAGAAAGCTGAACATTGTAACTACAAAATGTGCTTCACTGTTTGAATGACTTCTAGTACATGGTTTTAATAAAACTTTTCTTTTCAAGGCACTTATTTGAAATGTATGTCTTCCTATCATTACTTTCATCCTTGTGTTAAACACAAGAGAACACCTGACATATTGAAGAAGCTACAGCCAGAACAGGGGATAGAGTTGCGAAGGGATTTCCCAGCTAGGGTTACAGCTACTCTCTAACTGGTTATCGGAGACAGATTTTGCACCCTGCAGCGTATCCTGCTTGTAGATCAATCCTTTTCTGTCTACAGGTGCAAATCTGCCACCTCTCAACCAAAGCTACCAGACCAGCCAGAGTGGAAGCACACAGAAAATATCACCCAGGCTACCAGTCCAATAGCAAAACAATGGGGGGAAAGAACAAAGATACGTAAAGGTACCGCATTTTCCCTATCCATTCTTTGGTCGAGGCATTTAGGTTGTTTCCAGGTTCCGGCTATGACAAACAATGCTGCTATGAACATAGCTGAGCACATGTCCTTGGGGTTTGATTGGGCATCCTTTGGGTACATACCCAAAAGTGGTATTGCTGGGTCTTGAGGAAGGTTGTTTCCTAATTTTCTGAGAAATTGCCACACTGATATCCAAAGGGACTGTACCAGCTTGCACTCCCACCAACAATGCAGGAGTGTTCCCTTTACCCCATCTCTCCAGCATAAGTTGTCATGAGTGTTTTTGATCTTGGCCATTCTTCCAGGTGTAAGATGGAATCTCAGAGTTGTTTTGACTTGCATTTCTCTGATGGCTAAGGGTGTTGAGCATTTCCTTAAGTGTCTTTCAGCCACTTTAGATTCCTCTGATGAGAGTTCTCTGTTTAGGTCTGTGCTCCATTTTTTTTTTTATTGATTATAGAGTACTACACAGCAGAAAAAATAATGACATCTTGAAATTTGCAGGCAAATGGATGGATCTAGAAAACATCATACTGAGTGAGGTAACCCAGACCCAGAAAGACAAATATCATATGCACTCACTCATAAGTGGATTTTAAACATAAAGCAAAGAAAACCAGCCAACAATTCACAATCCCAGAGAACCTAGACAACAATGAGGACCCTAAGAGAGAGATACATGGATCGAATCTACATGGGAAGTAGAAAAAGACAAGATCTCCTGAGTAAATCGGGAGCATGGGGAGCATGGGAAAGGGTTGAAGGGGAGGGGAGAGAAAGGGAGGGCAGCAGAGAAAAATGTAGAGCTCAATAAAAATCAATAAAAAATAAAAGAGAACAAAGATATGCTTTTCATAAAACTAAATGTGTCGTATTTAAATAATTATCCTATATTCTGAGATTATTTGTTGCTAACTGGTCACTGCTAGAATACTTTACACAATGATTTTAAGAGCAGATAGCATTTTGTGTGTGTATGTTGCGGGGCCAGCATGTTTCCTAGCTGGTGAAACGAACAGCTTGAAATACTTAAACACTTCATCAAGTAATTTTTTAAAATAGGTCTGCTGGTCTTTCAAACGAGGAATTGCAATCTGTGTACACAATGATGATCCTTGCATATTTCACAGTACTGAATCCTTCCTAGTGACATCTCTGTGTATATTTTGATGCTTACAGTCAGTCTTAGCTTACTTTACGGCAGTGTAACTGGGGCTTTAGTTTCCATCATCAAAAAATACTTTCATTCAATACCACAGTTACATCATTTTTTATTAAAAGCATATATATGAATTCTAATGGAACACCAACTTAGAACAATGCCATTCCCATGGCCCATCACTACCACAGAAGGAGTCTGTCGGGGTGCAGTGCAGACATAAAGGGTGTCCTTGCAGGCTGCTTTCCTGGATCCCAGTGGCACCACAGGATGCTGTTGGTCTTGATGTACACTTTGGCCTATTTGCCTTTACATTTCAATCATATTATACAGCGTTCAGCATTTACATACATTTGAACAGAGAAGACATAAGATGTGTTACAAGAATGGCATATGTGGAGTTATATGTCAGAAAGAACTCTGTATTTCGATTCTCTTGATGTCATTAGCTACTCTGGAGAAGAACTTTTCCATATAAATACAAGAGCTGGGACTTACATTTAGAAAACCTTAATCTATGTAAACTGCATTGTGTCCACCCATAACAAATCAACAAAGCCCTGTTCCCTCTAATGTTAAAGAGCAAAAAAGTAGCTAGCCCTTACACTTTATAGTAGGTTTCAGACTATACATAAGGTGATCATTGGCATGCTGAGCCAGATGGGTTCTATGTCTACTTCTGTCATTCTGGGATTTGTTCCTTTCTGTCAAAGTGTTCTCATACATTTGGCAAGAGCATATATACTGAACTTCAAATTACTCCTGGTTGTATCCAGAATATATATTAAAAGCCTCTAAAAGGAGTTTTTTTTCCTACAATTATGCCAACATTTGGCCATGTTAGTAATTACTGAAACAACAGTAGAGACTCTGGGGACAGACAGCACCCTGGGTGAGCGGTACAGGCCAAGCACCTGGCCACGGGGCTCAATGACTCATCAACACCTAGTTCTTCTTGTTCTTCTTCAGACTGCGGCTCCGCAAGGACTTGTTGAAACCCATGGTTATTTTAAAATAAATCCAACGAGGCAAGATTGAGTTTATTGACCCCTAGGGAAAGAAATGGGGAGATACATAAGCAAAGCCCACAACTGAGCTAAACTGAAGAAGCCTATAGGCCATCTTTCATTTCTCTACACTATTACTTATAGAGATTTAAAGTTCTTAAATATACAGTTTGAAATAAAATATAAATGTCTATTTTAGGATTAAAGACATGTACCACCTTGCCTGGCAAAGTATACATCTTGAGTCTAAGAGATCATACAGAAACAAAGGCCCAAATTGAAAAATATGGTTAAGATCTAAAAAGATACATACCATGAGAGCATGGACCACATACCCCATGGTCCGCGACTGCAGACCCACCGTTTTGATTGCAGACTTTACGAACGTCTCTGCAGAGGGCTTATCCAAAGTTGGCTTCCGTATTTTCGCCAGTTTTGTAGCTACAAAGTATGGCAGGACACTCTAGAAAGGATCCACACACACAAGAAAAGAAAACAAAGCATACCATTTATTAGGAAGGCTACCAACTCAGAACTGAGGGTGATGATGCGTGACTGTTGGTGGCAACAGAAGGATCCTCATGACATCTAGAGTTTGTATCTTTAGAGAAAAAGACACGCTGCTATCTAAAGCCACCTTCACAGAACATATAGCAGCAAAATTATGAACTGTAATACAATGATCTTGGGGAAAAACAGAATTGGAGGCCAGGAAATAGTAAAAATAAGCAGAAGCAACCATTTCTGAATCTTTAAAAGGAAAGCAGCGGGCAGAGAGATATGGGAGCTGAGGCTCAAAACGCCTTCCTGCCCTGGTCAAGCGGGACTGTGCTCTGCAGTCAAGCATGAGGTTTCTGGTGTCTGATGAGGAGCACTGCTCTGCTCCAGCACTCCTGGTGAATTCAGTGTGTTCTATCAGCTTTAGTCTCTCTCAAGGAAACGTGTCACTTCCCTCGTTCACCACGCCTCATCCTTCATGTCCTCGCATCCTGTTCCTGAAATCCCACAAGCTGCTATTGTTAAGACAGGACCACATCTTTTTTGACCCTAAGTTTTGGGAAGAGATAGTGTAATAACAAGAAAATAGCCTGGGTGACAAAAGTCGCACACCAGGACAGGTGTAAGGTTGTGAATATAAACATGAGCTTTCTCAAGCACTGTACAAATGCTAGGTTCTCCATTGCATAGGCACCCAGTATTTTGGATATGACAGAACACAGAACACAAGGGACTGCCATCATAATGAGTCTTGGAGCCATGATGAGAGAGGTTCCTTCTGTGATCCAAAGGTCCTCAGGAGTACAGTAGCTCACAAACACTTGTTGCCATCACGGTGTGAAAGAAGGGATGAGGTCTGTTGGTACTGCTATCTAAGAATCGCTATACCAGGTCAAGATGCGGTTAAAATGAAAAATGTTCATACTATAAATAAAGGTGAGGTCTCTCCACACTTTGTATTTCTTTCCTGCTGGGAGTGGAAGGAATGGTCCTGCATCTCTTTGGCAGTTTGCATATACATATATTATTTTAATAATTTTATATTCTTTTCACTCCCAATTATAAGTCAAAGAATATAACTTACAGTGTTTAATGTGTGAGTTAAACTCTAAGCCATGAATTAGGAGTCCAACTCCACGTATCTAACTGGTGTGACTCTCCGTCTTGCTCACCCTCACAGGCTACGTTACTGTCACGAGAGCACAGCAACAGCAGGGCGGCTTTGTAATTTGGCTTCTGAGGATTTATTTATTTATTGGGATTATTAGTATACATTTGGCTCTTTTCTCAATGAGTAAAATGTTTTGTCCATTTTGTTCCGTCAGTATGAAGACAGACTAGGACAGTTTCAGGTTGATATGCTGTGAACTGTGGGTTCGATTGTTAAGTTATTTGCTCACCACCTGGAAGAAAAGAAAGGGCGGAATGGTGTGGAAACAACTCTGACAGCAGGTGACAACATGCATGTGCACAGCTTCCTCGTCTTCCTGCCTCAGGCTTCCTGGTTATAAGACTGAGAAGACCTTTCCAGAGAACACAGTCTACACGGGGTGCTGGGATGTCTTGAGCTCCAGTGAGAAAGCCAGTCTGTGACTATGCCTTTCACCTGTGCATAACGCTTTGCACCTTTATCTGCTCTTCTTTATCTGCTTACATCTCAGAAGATGTAAGTGGCATACACTGGACTATTTTGATATTGCAGAATATTGCACTGCCTGAATGAACCTCATGGTGGCACCACAAGATAATGCATGGATTTAGGGTCCAGTTAGCCTGTGGTGGGGTTCTGAAGGAGCCTCCAGCTACGGGGGCAGGGAAAGACATGCGTACTTGGGAATTTCTGGTCAAGTTATATTTTCCCAACTAAGAAATGGAAATTCTAAGCTGGAAGGCTTGCTTGGGCACACACCCTGGACATACCAATGTGCCCAACAGTGGCCTCCTGAAGTATGAGGGGTTCAGAGGTGAAACTGCCTTGGGGCTAAGCCCTAAAGGAAATAGAGGATTTAAGTAAGAGATAAAGGAACAACAGGATCAGAGAAGAGTTGTGAAGAGCAAGGCACTCCCAGGGGACTGCAAGGAGTCTGGCACAGTCCAAAGAAAACAAATCCAAGCACAGGCAAGTCTAGCACACGATCAAGAGGACGCGCTGTATCCACCTCCGTTCTCAGGACCAGGCAGTGATGATCTACTGAGGGCAGTAAGGAACACCTCACATGAGGAGCACTGAACACACTGAGGCCCTTTCCTCCGAGCCACCATTTGAAATATTCTGAAGCTTAAGCAAGATCATCTATCTCAACAAAAGCAAGCCTATTGATCTAGCTGTGAAAGATACTAAAAGGAACATGCAAAGTATAAAAATGGAAAAGTACAGAAATGTTTGTATCAAACCACCACCAAGGTAAATAAACGCCCAAGAAACAGTAATTAATCCATCCCCTGCCTATGCAGGAAAGCATTATGGGAAACCAAATCAGAAATATAACTGTACTTCTACAGAAAGTTTTTTAGCAGAATAAAACTGAAAAGCCACTTAAGCTCAACCAATCACCATTACAAATTTTGCCCTTCAGAAACAGCCTGACCCTGACAGTCACAGCTGTAGGGGACTCCCCTAGTCTTCAAATTTAGAATCTCAAACTGGAAATAATTAGTTAGGCCACAAGGCAGAGCTGATGATGCTATGGCTCTGCACAGCTTATGAAATAAAAGTCCCTGCAGACCACAGTTTGGTTATTGTCCCCCTTATTCCCTGGAGTAGAGTGCTTAGACTGGTCTTCATAGAGCACACGCTCTAGAGTCTTGGCTCTGGGCAGGAAAGACACTATAACTGGATACCATGGATTGTGGAAAGAAGATGGCCTAAAGACACATGGCAATATGCAAGAATCTAACACCGAGTCTTGGAACTTCACATGGCAGAGCCAACTGTGAACTAAATAAGACTTCTCAAACCTAAAATGGTTAGAACTTTCTGTGAAAATGCTTTGGGAAAATGTGAACCAAGGGGTATCAGACTTTGAACAAGATTCTACATGTGGCATCTAACTGTGTTAATGCGCCTCCTCCAGGTCTGTGGGGCTCCTCTCTCCCTGCTAGCTTCCTCACCTTTCTTCTGATCCAGCAAAGCCAAGAAAGAGCATAGCAAAGCCAGCTCCAGGGCAGTTTCAGCACTAGGCTGACAAGAGTTGGCACACAGTCTTTGGTTTTGTTTTCTTTCTTGTCCAAGTTGTATATGATATATGTACTTGTTAGAAGGGTGTATGTTCAAATGTCTTTCTTTGATCACTCTCTACCTTTATTTTTGAGGGCAGGGTCTCTTGTTAAGCCTGAGGCTGGCCAAGAGGCTTCAGGAATCTGCCTGTTTTTCCTTCTTTCCCCAGAGCTTGGGTTAGAGGCACATGCCACCATGCCCAGCTATACTTAATCACTGAGCTATCTCTCTGTCTGTATACATTCTTAAGGCAAAGCCTGAGGTTCCTATGAGTTCTTTTTTAAATCTGTGTCTTCACCTACAGAACCTTTAGGATCAGAAGTTCTCCAGAACACCTGAATGACTAAACACATACCATATAGTTTAGCTATTTACATTTCTCTACTTGCAAACTGTGAGCTTTTCCATATAAGCCCTTTTGACTTAGTGGCTACAAAGAACTTAAGACATTCTAGAAGATGCGAGCTAAAGAAATCTTTCTGATGATAGATTTGTCTGCAACAGGAATAAATTATAGCATTTCAGCCCAATATTGTGTGCACAAAGAAAATCTTAGATACAGTCTGGGTGACTACTGATCCTACAAAGAACCTGCTTTCAAACAAGTGGAATGTGCATGTTAATTGTACAAAAATGGATCTCCCAATTTTACAGAAAAATGTGCGCTGCACTGATGGTAGAGGCTTTATCTGCAGTTAGGTTATCAAGAAAGACCGCTCAGATAAGGTCATGAGTGATGTCCTGAGACTCCACAGGCAGAGGCTAGCCCAGGAAGATCTGACTGCAGCCAATCCAAGCATTATGGGTACCAAAATGCAGAATTTTACTCTAAAGGACACGAGAAGCTTTGGTACAATTTTAAGCAGGGAAGTGAAATGACTTTTGCTTTACCAACTGCCTACAGTGAGCAGACAACAGAGACTATCAGCAAGGACAACAGTAGAGAGGGTGTTCTAGTTAGTGTTGCTATTGCTGTGATAAGCACCATGACCATAAGCAAGCTAGAGAAGAAAGCTTATTTCAGCTTAGTTATAGCCAGCCCATCATCCAGGGGAATCAGGATAGGAACCCAAGCAGGGCAGGAACCTGGAGGCAGAAATGCAGAAGTCATGGGGGAACAGTGCTTACTGGCTTGCTTCTCATGGCTTCCTCAGCCTGCTTTCTTACAGCACCAAAGACCATCAGCCCAGAGGGAGCACTGCCCACTGTGCGATGTCCCCATATCCAGTCCCCATCAATCATCCATCAGGAAAATGCCCTACAGGCTAATCTGGGGGGTCAGGGAGGCATTTTCTCAGTTAAGATTCCCTCTTCCCAAATGACTGTGGCTTATGTCAAGTTGATAATCTAGCACAGGAGGCCAGATAGGGAGGTAGTCCAGGGTAAGATACAGTGGCAGCTGAGATGAAAGTGGCAGTGATGTCACAAACAGCCAAACTGGACACATCTCCAGGATAGACTATTTGGTACCCAGTCAGTGATCCGATGGACTGCATTTCAGAGAAAGAAAGAGGCAGTAGGATAATAGCAGAGGAAGACCAGTCTTGGTTGAAATCAGACCAACCTGAAGTCAAATCTGGCTTGCTACCTACTATCTACATGACTTTGATCCAAACTTTCACCCTGTCCAAGTGGGAACAGCTGCAGTTCTTTACTATATTGGGAAGGGGTCAAATACACAGGCTCAGTGTGAGAGTTGAGCCCAAGCAAGCACTAGCGATTCTCTTCTAAGTGTTCTAATGCTTGTATGATCACAATCAATGATTTTGCCAGGCAGTGGTGGCACACGCCTTTAATCCCAGCACACGGGAAGCAGAGGCAGGCGGATCTCTGTGAGTTCGAGGCCAGCCTGGTCTACAATAGTTAGTTCCAGGACAGGCTCCAAAGCTACAGAGAAACCCTGTCTTGAAAAAAAAAAAAAAGGATCCATCTCAATCTCTGTACCCTGTGAGAGGTATAGAAACAGCAAGTTCCAGGGGAAAATCTGGCTGTGGAGGATTTCATCTGCTGGACACACAGTACTCCTTCCAGACTTTAGTTATATAGATCTTCTGGCAAAGGGTCAAAAAAAAAAGGCACATCACTGGCAACAATGGAGATTTAACTGGTTGGAGTCCATTTTCTCCAAGTTGGCACAGCTGTGTTCCCAGTAAAGCGTCCTGTATCACTTTCCATTTCTATTGGACTTCATGTGCACTAAGAATGCCCCATTACGTCTTCTACCATCAATAGTAATTAACCAGGAGAATAGATGGGGATTTCTGTTTTCAATTTTGGTAGCCATTTCTCAACATTCAGATTTTTGGCTATTTGAAGCCCAATAGATTTATGATTACTATAAGCAACAACATTTTAACAAAACTTGAAGTTTATTTTTTTTAATCTTAATTTGTCCCATTTGCTTTCTAAATCTCACAGAAGCCAAATCCTTTTTGATTAAACACGTTTTAAACTGAATTAATTATCAGCTCTCATCACAAAGACCAAATCACTGGAAGGCAGCAGCTTCATGGAGTGTGGAACCCAAAGGGTTTCTTCATGGTATTAAAAGAAGATCTAAATGGTGTATTCTTTGGTCTTGCTAAGGATGAGAAAAGCCACTTCCACTTCAGGCCAGCTGAAACCCACAACTGGGCTCTCCAGGTTCGCACAGTCCCATCCTGCTTTCTCAACTTTCCTCTCATACAGGATCAAGCAAAGTAAATCCTAGAGGTCAATTTCAGTTGGCAACTGATTTTTTGGTTTATAACATTTTTGGATCATTTCCCCAGGCTCAGGGAGAAAACGTGTGTGGTGCAGACATCTCCACCACTAAGAACCAAGGCCTGTAGACTCACAGTCTTGGGTTTATATAAGCCTGGCTCAGTAGCTTCCTACACTTTCTCCACCTGCTGAGATGCCCAAGCGCCATTAGTTTCCACAGCACTGTGACACTAGGGAATCACAGTCTGTTTTCTTGTTCACGGACTTTCTTGCTACTATATTCCCAACTGTCATTCCAAAACTCACACGCGCCATACTTCCTGACTGAAGAAATGTGAAACATAATACACAGACCTCTTGTTTTGGGCCCACTGATAAGTAATATGTTTAAATATGTCTTCTTCCTCTATGTGCCTTGAGGCAGGGGTTTTGAGTCTTATTTACTTTTGTTACCTCACTGACAAACAGCAGACATTCACTGACTTTAAGCAAGTCATACAATTGTTAATTTTTATTTTCCAATCTGCAACATGGGGTCAGGTTAATATCAAGTTCAAATGAGGTAATAATGAGTGAGCATGAGGTACTGTAGGTACTGTATAAATTGATGTCTCTTCTCTCTCTTCTCTATACTTACTATTACTTCCCAGTTTTTGATGTCTTTATATGTCACATCTTTCATCCCATTTGCCTTCAGAAATTAAGGCTTAAAGCAATATAGAAATTTTGCACAGGTCAGATGACCCCTGAGCAGTGACAGTAGACTGCTGACTCTGTGCGCAGTGTCTTTTCCTGCCTGTCTCTAAGTATACAGGTGATGAATGGGGTTTGCACACAACTAGACTGGACTAAGAGAGTGTCGAAGTCACCATGCTTTCATTTTGACTGTGGCTTTGAAATGACTAAATCCAGGTGGATTATCTCTTCATAAGGCAAGTTTGTGAAGAAAGAGCATAGGATGCTAAATCTAAGGTAAACTATTTAAGGAAGTAGGATATTTGCATGTTTTAATGAGTCTCCCCACCGATGGCTTATTAGTGCCACAGACCAGAGACTTCTGCTCTCCTGTGTGATATCCTAAGGACACAGCAGTATATTTCTTCTGGTGTGGGTAGAAAAGTATAGCCTGAATCTAGCTAGATATATGTATCAGATAAGCCCCAAATAAGGGATACTCAAGACAGAAGAGTGGGGAAGAGTGCACTGTTCTCCCAAAGTGTCAGTGGCATTGAAGAGTGACAGAGTCCTGGCTGAAGGAAACCCAAGAAATAGGAGAATGGAATACCTAATTCTAGACTGAATGCTTTGCTAGAGAATAAAACATTACCAGAGCAATGGTCTGGGACATAGCTCAGTGGCAGAGCACTTGTCTAGCGCTTGCCAAGAGCTTCTACTTTCAGTCCCCAGCACCAGCAAAACACAAGAAAACGGTACAGAGGGTTAGAGAGCTGGGCATGATGATGCACGCTTGCATTATCAGCACTCCAGAGGCAAAGGCAGGAGGACTGAGTTCAAGGCTGGCCTAGGCTAGATGAGATCTTGTCTCAAAAAGTAAATAAATGAACAGGTAAAAAAATCGACACAGATGATTTATTAAATAACATTATTTCAACATTCAATCGCAAGTTGTTAACTCTATTTATTTTTAGATGTCCACTCATGAATCTGAGGCAAAGTGAAACAATATATGCAACTTACTCTCTAATGATAGATGGAGTCAAACAATAACAAAAATGAAATATGGGCAAATGCATGAGGGTGGTCTTTCTTTGTACAGTTTTTATTCCTATAATTTAAAATTATCTATGAATCAAAATGACTTAAGAAGGAGACCAAGAGGACTGTGAAAGCTGAGTTTGGTCCTGGGTATTTCACACTTGCTCAGCATTCATGGCTACAAAATACAGGGCAGACAGGAGCCAGGGACTACAGCCCCTTCTTGTCAGTTAGACTTTGGATGAGTTTTTTCTTTGAAGGATACGTGCATTTAAGTTCCCTTTGCCCCTTCCCATGGGTCTTCAATTGTAAGAAAATAAAAATATTACCAACGCCAAGAAAGAAGCTCTGCTCAGGAATACACTGCAACCTGGGAGTGGTGGTGTATGGCTTTAAGAAGAGTTCAAGGCCAGCTTGGTCTATACAGGAAAACAATGCCTCAACAAACAAACAACCACTTTAAGGAGCAGGCAAAGAAAAGGCCATGGAGTAGCAGACAGAGGCATGTGAGGCCCAGGGAAGCAGAAGGGAAACTGAGATTTGAGTGTCTAGGCCTCAGATACAGACTGGGGGGAGATGGGCTGTGATCTGAGCCTTGACAAGGCATGGACTTCTAGGGCTTAGGGCCAAAGGGCACTTGGAGGAAATGTGGAGTAGACCTAAAGAGGAGTTAGTCATGGTTCCTTCAAAGCATGAAGACACGACACGGCCTGTTCTAGCCTGGACATAGGCAGGAAAGAGCGCCAGAGGCCTTGTGGGGTCTGGACTCAATACTAGACCTCAGGTATAGCCACGGGAGGCCAGTGAGAGAAGCCACCACACCTGATCTGGGTGGGAATGGGATCACCGGAGAAACATGGGATGGAATACAAGGTGGAACAAAGCCATTCAGTTCCCCAAGTCTCCAATCTGGAAGACATATACCACCCAGAGAAAAATGGGTGAGTTTCAGAAATGAGCTCTTTTCGCTTCATTCAGTGGCTTGGGATTTATTCCCACAGTAAGACAGTCATGCGTTTCTTCATAAATATGAGTTCTCTTTTTCTTAACAAATTCATTCTAAATTTAAACCTCAGGAGAATCTTAGGAAGAAAGACAATGATGGATGAAATTAAATAATTTAAAAATCATTAATGGGAATAATACAAGCTCATCAAAATATGATATTCCAGAAGGCAAACACTAATGTACTTTGGGTAGTTGCTAGTCATATCAGGCACAGAATCCAAGGAAACTAGCTTTGAGGAAAACAGGTGTGAACCAAGAAAAGGGACAGTCTCAGCTACCCCCAGAACTGCTTTCTGTGTTCTCAAGGCAACACTGGAGTCTTCAGGGTACCAGCCAATGGACCTTTAGGATTCCTGCAGAGTCTCAGTGGGGCTAAAAAATGGCTAAATTCACCAGAAAGACGACAGTGTGACACTGACTGGCACAGAAGCCTCACCTCCTATCAATGTTACTGGTTTCCCTGCTGCCAAATACAATCTACAGCGTGATCCCAGCTACCAGCATTACAAATGGTTTCAACATGGAAAGGCATAAAATTCAGGATTCTACAGAACCCTGTCCTCCCCAATGTAGCCTGTAAATATGGGGAGCTGAAAATTAAACAAGACCAAGTCAGTGGTCAGTAGATATCCCTAGGAAGTAAGCTAAGGAGACGGCTTGGACAAAACAGGCTTTTAGTAGACCCTAAAGATGAAGGAACATTTGCCTCACCCTTCCTCAGGATGGGCGACTTAGCTCCAATATTACTGACATAAAAAGGCTTAGAAAGTACAGCTAGATAAGCGTGAGGTCCAGCCTGATTATCTGGCAACAAACAGCCTAGCACTTTCTGGTTTCATTTCTTGAGCATAGATGGGTGCAGTAGCCTAGGGTAAGAACAAAGGCTCTAATAGCAAACAGACCTGTATTTCAGTCCTAGATCATCATGGAGAAATAGGTTAACTGTCTTAGCCTCTATCCCCACATTGTGCTATGTAAAAAGAACCTAAGAGGCTACACTAAGTGATCTGATCACAGAAGAAGGTTCTATTCAGGATGGACCAAGAACAGGTATCACCAGGGAGACAGAAAAGAGAATAGTGGTTGCCAGGGGCTGGGGGAGAGAGAAGGGAAAGTTAGTGTTTAATGGTATATGATTTCAGTTTGGGGAGATGAAGTTCCAGAAGAATGGTAGCAGTGACAGCTCAACAATGTGAATATGCTCATGCCACTGAACTGCATGCATACAGATGTTGAAAAATGCTATGTTCTATGTTATGTATTTTCTACCACAATTTTAAAGAGTCAGATTGTTTCAAAATAAACCGTAAGAATAATAATAATCATTCACAAAAATGGTGCTTCAATTGCTGACATTTAGTTCTAGTTCAGATAGCCTAGTTAAAAATTCGAGAGGCTAATTTTTAAAGACCTAGACCTAAGAGCATGAGGGGAGAAACCATGTCTCTAAGGGAGTGCTCACGTCACAGTCGCTTACTGAGGAATGTGATTTTCTTTCGTTGCCAAGACAGCAACTGTTGCTGTGGAAACCACACAAAAACAGGGATACTTAACTGAAACAAACTCCACTCACCTGCACAAAGATGCCCTTGCTCTTATACTCCTCATGGAGGCACTGAGAGAAGAAATCTACAAAAGCCTAGGAGAGAGGTGGGAGTGAGAAAGAAAACACATATATTACATCAATCTGCCTGGAGTGTAGCCATGGAAACAACAAAATAATAAATTAACCATTTAACACTAATGTTTCTAGTCATTCCTTTCATTCCAAATGCAGAAGAGATAAAAATACCTTAAAACCCCAGGAGGTTTTTCTACCATAAATGACATTATCTTACCAAATTTAATATTTAACCAATTTTGACTTAATTAGAAAAGGTTCCTCCCCCAGAAAATTACCCCCCCAAAGGAAAAAAATTCATTATATAACAAAGGATATATTTCCATTTTCTACTTGCCATTCTAGCAGAAACCCAGAGTGAAATCTGTTCAGTTCTGTTTTGCTGCTGGGTCCTGTGACACAGCATGATTTGAGATGTGAAGGCGAGAGCCCTCTGGTAACGCAACTGTAAACCCATCTGTAAACTGTGCCAGCCACTTTTCAAATGTGGACTCAGCATCAGGCTTAAAATGCCAAGTTTAATGACAACCCAATGAAGGTCTCTATTGACAATAGTCTACCTCCATGGAGAACAAACCAGATACTGGAATTCTAACACAAGATGTCATGTAAACTGTTGACAGTATGTACCGGCCACAGAGAAGGCAGGTAGATCATGGGGCTGCGGGGCTGTGGCAGAGCTCAGAAGACAGGAACGACTAATTTTCCTCATGTGAAAAGGAGGTGTGTTTCACACTTTTCCTTCTCTGACAAACAATAAGCTCTTATAATGTATTATGATTTGCTTATTTTTCCCTAAAGGCTTACTTAATTTCAAACAATTAAATGGTTGTTCTTTTCCCTTCAGAAATGTCTTCCATGCCTCAGTGAAGTATCTGAAGTTGGGGCTATTGGTCTGTAGGCAGGAGAAGATACAGTCAGTCTAAATTATGATCCTATCAGTAATGTAAGGAAGTGAATGACAATGATGTATGATGACACAGAGTAATAGAATCCTGGAAAACATGGCAGAATATTCACACTGCTGTTGGTCTATTTCTTGTCTGCTGAGTATATGTGTGGTGCTGGCAGGATGCATGTCCTTGCTGTGGGAAGCTGACTTGTTCATGTTACCAACACTCTGACTTTAGACTCATTAGTATTAGGTTCTAACACTTGGGCAGACTGGATTGGGCTAGGTCTCTATAGAAAGCATAATTGTCCCTGTTAAAATCAGCAAAGTACCAGGGAACAAAATCAGTGGCTGTGATACACTGGTATTCCACTTGTAAGTCTGTATCTATCTGTGGTATTCCAGAAATCCATGTGGGGCACCTTGCTGTCCTTCTTGGTTCACTGGAAAACTACCAAGCATAGCATTTCAACAAAGTTGAAGCTATAGTAACTGCTCAGACTAAAAGTCACCCCTCTGCTTTATACTGACTTCATTAACTGCAATGCTTTTCACCTTGGTTGCAGAGTAGATGGTCAGCAGTGGAACTGGGAGCAGGCCGCTGGCAGATGAGATGTTGAGAATCACCCCTTTAGATCTAGAATTGAAAACACACCACATAAACAGAGGGAAATTATATGCACATTCGCTTGGGAATTACAGTCAAGACAGAAACAGAGCAACAGGACCGCTGCTCTAACACACAGTTCCCTGCCTCTCATGAGCATGTGGCATGTCTGGCTGGTGAGCGAAGCATAATCCTATGAACTAAAAATAGCTCTTCTTTACGATGAGCTCATTTCCTAGTCTAGGAATCCAAAGCATGACTGCATCTGTGAGATGTCTCCTTTAGTTGTGCCTATACTTTCTGGCATCCTCTGTGGACACAGCATCAAAAACTCTCATTTACACAGTGAGGAATATACTGCAGGGTAGAATGCTTGCCTAGCATGTGCAGGGCACCACAGTCAATCCCAGCAGAGCAAAAGCAAACTGACACCCACACAGCCACCTCTGCTCTGACATACTGTCACCCTGCAACAGACCATTGTGTATGTGTAAATACTTCCCTCTCAACCAAGTCTTGAGTTGCTAGAAAGCAAAGCCTACTTTTGTTCCCACACAATCAAGTATTTCAAAGACCTCTTTATAGCAAAGGTTACAACTTTATGACTTCCCTAGGCTGTGAGTAATTGGGCAAAGAGCTACCTTGAAAACTGCATCTCGGTACTTCATTAACTATATTCTATTGCCAAAAGACAAAGTTCAACTTTTCCTGTTCTTTTACAGACTACTGAAAGTTAAGTCAAGCACCCACCAGGAATTTGTTTCTACAGATAAACGAAATCAGTTTGTGAAAAGCAATGTTCTAAAGACCCCAGTTGTTAGCAAGTACATAAAGATTCAGCAAGGTGTAGAATTAAAACTAGGAATTTGAAAACTAGCTACCAACTTGCTCTCCCAAATTCATGCTTCTCAAAGGCACATTGGGAATGAAACCCAGGGCCTTATGCATGCCAGCAAAGAGCACCGCCAACTGACCTAGGCCCCAGCCCAGCCTCTCTTCTCTAGCTACTGAAATCTCACCCCACCACCTCTGGCTCACGCCTCAGCTTCCTTTCCTTCTACATAGTCTGCTATTGTCCTTTGTCTGGATTTCTATTCCTAAGTCCTGTTTTTTTTTTTTTCACTATTTGGGGGAGGAAGAAGACCCCTTTTATGTAAAACAGCACAGGAAATATGATTAAATGGCATATATGAGTTATTTTGGACACAAATCTGAAAAGAAATAATCCCCAAAGGTCACGATTCCATCTGTCAGCCTTTAGGCAAGATGCCACTGCAACCATTGAAGGGACTGGGCCCTCTGTTTCATATGTATCACCAGAGACTAGCCAACTGTTTATAAAACAGTCCTTATTAGTATCACACACTTTCCTAAGCAGTAAGACCCACTAACGCCTTGGCGATAAAAATAAAATTTCAAATTTAAGAATGATATTAAGAATTTTTAAGTTAGAAGTGGTTAATGTATTAGTTACATCATCCTTATATTGATATCTTTTTTTTAAAGGCAAAAAAGGATTTTTTTTAAAATCAAGAGTTAGAACTCAGGCCTTTTAGATTAAAAAATAATAAACTAGCAATAAACACCTAGTCTTTTCAGCTATAAGAAATTCCTTTGATGAAAGTGGAACCAAAGAATCTTTTATTACAATCAAAGATTGTCCCCTGGATAAAAATGGAATAAGAACTACATCTTCAAAATTATCATTTCAGTGTTGAAAATATTCTCAATTAGACTGTGGTGACAGCTGTCCAGCTCTGAATATGCTGAAAATGACTGGACTGTACAATTTAGACAGATGTGTAGTTCACATGTGAAATAAGCCAACAAATCTGTGAAACACAAGGAAAGTCTGTTTCTAATAGAACACATAGCCTTTAGGATGGGTGGGGTTCCAATGATGTGGGTGCACAGGGCTGCAGCTGCTCGGGCAACCATGCTTCCTGAGGAGCAACTCCAACCTCACAATCACTCCATAGTAACCTTTAAGCCAGGAACTGCTCTATCCTTAACCATCCAGTGGAAGGAGAGAGAAAGCTTGTTGCAGCAGATTCAGGCAATGCTGTCCTTGATGCTGCAGCCTGCCACCGCTGCTGGCTGGGGTGGCTGCATACCCTTGGACAACAGTCACATCTTTTATTCTGTTACCCACAAATGATGTGTAAGGTTGAAAGTAAAAGGTTAAAATGTCATGCTATTGACTTCATTAGAGAAAAAGTCATGTAAAGATAATAAAAGCTCTTCTCCCATTTTATAAAATAACATCAACAACCTAACATGGCACAATGATACATTCATTCTTTTACTTACCTATTCTTGAAGAAACTAAGATCTTTGTTTCTCAAATATTCTACTCTGACTGAAAATGTGTAGGACCCAAAGAGATGGCTTGGCACACTGGATATTATTGTGAAGACCTGAGTTCATTTCCCAGAACTCACATGGCAGCTCGCAGTCATCTGTAACCCCAGAGCTAAAGAATCAATGCCTTTTCTGGCTACATTTGGTGTGCAGACTTACATGAAGGAAAAATATCCTTACATATAAATTGAAAGTTAATAAAAATCCAAAAGAAGAAAAGAAAATTACTAGTGTGTAGAGCTACGAAGTCAAATTTCAAGCACTTTCACAAAAAACAAAGAACTTATATTTCAAAATACATCAAAACATATTTAAGACTGTCAAAGTACTATATAAAATGAGAATGCACTAGATGTGAGTAAATACACAGCCAACTCATAATTGTCTAAACAACAGCAGAGAAAGCACCCCACCTACCAATCTGCCACACTGTTGAGATTATGCATACTTGTCTACCAAAGACCTTCCTATGACCACCAGTAACAGCATTCAAATCTCTCTCCTCCAGGGAAAAACTATTCTATTTCATTTTGTCTGCACCCCAAATCGAACACTAGTACGCCCTGTCACAATCTCTATCAAGTATCTCCTTATGCAGAAATGGGGTTGAATATTTGGGACTAGGGGGTATAAGAGCCTCATCTTTACAATCAACTACTTTGTCTAGCTCTAATCCTCCTTCTAAGCAGAATTAGTGACGTTAAACCAGTTTCCATGGCACAGCCAGGCTCATGACAACTCTGTTACATCAAGCAGAAGGGCAAAATAGGCTACGCTTAATTGCACACAGAGACAAACCTAAGTCAAGCTGGTTAATCTCTCACTTTGTGGAGGCTTGGGAGCAATAGAAGCACATTAAGAATTTCTTTGAAGGTCTATTACTGAAGACCTGTCTTGCCCATACTTCAACACATTTCCTAGTTGGTTGTGACAACATCAGACAAACAAATAAAGCAACATTTTCTGTGATGCAATATTCGTAGTTGACTGCACTGCTTACTTGATGGCCATCCTGTGATGCTGACTTGGATGTACGGACTACTGAGGATCTATAGGAACTAAAATGCTGCCGAAACAGCAGAACAATCAACTCCACTTAAAGACAAACCTCTTCATCTCCACAGTTACCTCCTTTTTATTAGTCCTCCTAAAAGCCAATCAATAGGCTTGTCCAGTCCTGTAAAATTCAGCATCTTGCATTTACAGCTTCCTTACAGCTAAGTTCCCTAGGATTCCCTTAGACTTCGGCACCCCTGACCCCCGCAAGACTCCCTTTAGTTGTCACCTGGATTTTTAAAAAAATTGCCAAGCTTTTGTTCTATAAATGCCTCACTATTCTGTCAGGCTCTTGTTGCAATCCCTGTCCTCACCAATATAAACACTGTGGCCATGGAGGAATAGTCTCTTTTGAAAAAAGTCAGATTCTGGCCTGACTCAAGAAAGCTCAGCATTGCCCCAACCTGCAGCAGAGGGAAGAAGGGAGGAGAGCCAGAGGTCAGTCCGTGTAGATTGCTAACCAGTCACAGAGTTGTGATATAGACTCCATCTCAGTTCTTTGCATTTCCACTACACATGAGAGAAGACAGAAGTGCACTCTTACAGGGTCATTAGAGAGTTTTCTAAGCTTAGAAGGAAAACGGAAATTAGTGTAGACAGTTCTCTAATTAACTCCTAAGAACAGAGAGAAACTATCAAAACAGAGCTCAATGTCAGAAAAGAATTGTGAAACATGGGGTCAGGCATACAATTAGAACCAGCAATCAAATGCTCACACTATACAAATATTGCTTTGTTGAAGAAAGTTTGCAAACATTTAGCACATGAAAGAGAATTACCTGCCCTAAAACACCATAACATGTCATAATTCCACCTTAAGCAGCACAATATAAAAGAGGCTATTTTTAGCCTTTCCACAGTTGTTATGGCAACCACCTCTCGGCTCCAGCTGTACACAATGTTTATAATTCCAGGGAAGTAGAGAGAGCAAGTTTCCTGATAATGTAATTATGCACTTTCTGTGTGTGTTGGTGATAATGTCCTAGTCTGATTATTGGTGCTTGTTTAGTGATAGTAGGTTGGCTGTAGTTCTAAGGCTTGGAAAAAATCTCATACATCAGGGATAGAATCACTGAAAGGGAAGAGGGCAAAGAAACCACCAACAAAGGGCTCTTTCTAAAGGACAGCGTTCCATTCTAGCCGCTCTTACACCTCCCCAAAGTGGCCTGTTCTATGGTGGTTTCCATAGGATTCGTATTCTCACTGAGGAAGAGCACTTGTAAGGAGCCTGGCATTCTTTATGGACCTACTTAGAGAAGTAAGGGAAAATAAATCTTTACTATGATAAATCATGAAGTTACAAAGTTATGGGTTAATCTATTTCTGCAGTCAACATATACTGACTAATATAACTATTAACTCCTAAAACTCTACTCTTCTAACACAGAGTACTGATTAATAAACTCTACACATGTCTAACTAGTCCTTAGCCAGCACCACAAACACCCTCTGTGATTCCAGCTTGCCACAGTTTCTATTGGCTTTCTACCAGGTTGTTTCTCAATGTCAGCATAAAATCAACTTGAATTCTTGAAAGGCAAGGATTGAACTCATCTGGATTTTCCAAGCTCTGCTGGATGAACATGAATTCCCCTCTTCATGCTGGTCTTTCATATCCAATGTCAGCTGTAATTGGTGGCATTGCCAGGTCTAGAAATGGCCCTAGATCTCTGGATCAGAGTCTCTAGATCTGCCTCTGCATCATGTGCTTCATGGCACCCCATATCACTGAGGCCTCACCTTCTGCAGACCTAAATGGGGTGGAGCTACTTTCAATTAATCCAATGCACTGGGCTTGCCATTCTATGGATACAAGACTTTCTGCTCCAGGAAATGACTTCATAGCCACTATTTTCCCTTTACATAGTTTTCACAGTACACTTTTAAAAATTCTTTCATAACACTTCTATGGCATACAACTTTGATGTCCTTATTTTTTTTTTTTTTTTGGTGTTGGAGATGGACCCCAAGGCATGCTAGGCAAATGCTGTATAACTGAGCCCCTACTCCAAGTCCAAAGATTCCTTTATAGTGCCATTTGTAGATGTTAAAACTCAGATTAAGACAGTGGCTCAAATTTCATCCTTATTGGATGATACTCTGTCCCTCTCAGATTTCTGGTATGGTTTGATCACTGCCATTTTCATGTCCTATCTTTGGAAGTATACGCCACTGTCAGTCAATACTCAGCTTGAAGGCTTTAAAGGGAAACCTTACTAAAATAAGACAATTAGAATATACAAATCAGTACATTAAAACAGAATTATAACCAACTTTTATGAGAAACAGTTTCTCACTCAGTCACTACAATGCACGTGATCAATAAATGGACTCCTAAGCTCTGTTTCCTCACCCACAAGGTAGAATGTGGCACAACATATGGGGGGGATTTGATATGCATACACTTGCTAGTCTTTTTCTGTTTGTTTTTTTTGAGATGGGGTTTCTCTGTGTAGCCCTCGTAGTCCTGGAACTCACTCTATAGGACATGCTGGCCTTGAACTCACAGAGATCTACCTGCCTCCACCTCCAGAGTGCTGAGATTAAAGGCGTGCACCACCACCAGTTGGCATCTGGTCTTTTAACAGAAGTGGATCCTTGTTTCATTCCTCCCCTGTCAAAGCTTTGATGAAGTGCTAAATTAAAATGACAAACTGGCCCAACAGTCAAACCCAGTTCTCTTCTGCAGGTTTTCTTTGAATGCCTAGGCCAACATTTAGATTCTTGTGACAAGGACAGAGAGTTAAATTTTACACTCAGTGCTATCTATCTCACATGTGAAAATACAACCACCTATTTCTCAACAAAAGTGAAAACATTTAGGGAATTCTCCTGGCACCCAATTCCAATTGGAACATTGATAACCGTGGACTTTACTTTTTCCTCTAAGCGTCAGTCGGACATCTGGCCACTTCACACCATGCCTTGTTCCTCAGGTGTCCACTCCCTCTCTGGAAATACCAGAGGAATGCATCTTACTTCAGGATACTCTACCAATTTAGGCTCTGAGTGGCTACAGCTTTAAGGAGGCATTCCCAGGAATATCCCAGGAACTCTATCCACCCCCTCAGAATAGCAGGCAATTGAGTTAGTGATGGTGACTCAGGCTGGCTTTTTAATCCTGATCTAAAGGAACCACCACAACCCTAGAGAGGGAAATAAAAAAGTCTAGTGGAAAAGGCCTCCTCCACCAATGACTCATGCTCCACGGTGTGATTCGCCTGGTGCTAAGACAGAGTTGGGTTCATTAGTCACTTTAATGAAATTCTCAAAGAAAGGATTCTCCCTATAAATAATAATGAGCTCTGCATCCACAGTGTTTGTGTGTGAGCGTGTGACTCACCTTTCTACCATTCCAGGCAGCACCAAGCGTGTCACCTGCAAGACAAAACAAAACATTCATGATGGCTGAGGACATAAGCAACAAAGGAGTGAAGGACACCCACCCACACCAAAGAGAAGGGAATCATGAATCCACACATCACTCTAAAGAGAGAAGCTTATTTTATACATGCCATTTAATTTTACTGTGCTAGGAGTACATAAGGAGAGCACACTGAGAAGGTCTCTGTGAATGTGGCAAGATTAAGCCTTGTCTGAAAAGTAAGGCTGGCACAGGCACCTTCAAATAACAAAGACTCTATAGTACGTGGACATCTCTAAAGTCCATCCCATGTAACATTTCACCTACCAAGATGGCTTAGGCTTTCTAATATTAAGACCTCAAATAATCTTTTCTGATCAAAAAAGGCTTTATGGAGGCGAATGATAGCAAATTTGGCAAATAGTAAGTGCATTCATTTTTTCTGAGGTCCAGCTAGCTGTGAGCAAAAACATCCATAACTTTAACCATTTGTGGTCTGTAGTAACCAACAATGAAAAGGTGATATGTGCAGTTCAGCAACTTCATAATTACTGACCAAATATATGCAATGATGAGATAGGCTACCACTGAACTGTTTGGGGATATTATTCTTCAAGCAAAGTTAGAAGTGCAATCTTTGTCAGGATGACCTCACAGTTAATCAAGTCTTGACTCACCTTGTGTTGGTTTTCTAAGCAACACAGAAGCTGGAATGCTTGGCAAGCATAGACATTTAAGCCTTTTATATTGAGCAATATCATGCACCAATTAAAATGACAGCATATTGATAAAAGACTGTTTTTCACAGAAATACTCTGAAGAAAAGGTCATGAAGACTTTCTGCAGCGAGTGTGCAATGTGGATGTACAAAGGTCAGCTCTGGAGATGGTCACGCACTCAGTGACTGTGCCCAAGCTGTCACCATATCATAAGAAAAAAAAATGGACTGACGTATCACCAATTTCAGAGCAAAGGACTAGCTTCAGAGATTAGGGGAAACATTTCAACAGAAATAAAGATCTGACCAAATCTTCTGGCCCAGGTGCAAAAGGAGAAACTGTAAAGCAAGTATAGACCGGAGCTTCCCGTGTCCCCTCCTTTTTACACACAGGTCTGTGTTTTTATATAACTCACCCTCATAGGGTGATGAGGCAGAGACTTTCAGCTGTCTTCCAGCATTTGCTCTTTCCTTATAAGACTGCAGATAAAAAGTTTCAGAGCATATAATCTCTATCCCACTCTTGGTGGCTCCCATAAAAAACATGTTTTACAATTTCTCTGACAACTGCATGTGGCTTATAACTACTTTATAAAAAGTAGGACACACAACATCTCAGTCATGGACTCTGAAAAGGAAAAAGAAGATGTCTTCTCCGCCATCTTTTCCTCTTCTTTATATGTAGAAGTGGATGTAAGGGAAGGAGTCATCGTAACATCAGAGTGAATACCATATGTGGTAGGATGACAGGATAGAGTAAGAATCCCGAGGGACAGAGGAGCTACTGTGTAGCACTCTCAGCACCTGCTCCACTAAAGCTCTGAACCTGACAAATAACCCATTTTGATTCTGTTTATGTTGTGAATGTATCTGTTACAAGACTTATCCAATATTCTTTTTTGTTTGTTTTGCAGTGTGGGCATGAACCTTGAGGCCTTTTTTCCATGTTAAGAAGGTATATACTACTGCCCTAGGTAACCAGTCTTTTAGCCAAAATTCTAACTACCAAGACTGACCATTTACGTTGGTAAAGACTGACCAGTGTTAACATTTCATGACTCCTTCCCCAAAAGAATAGTTCCGCAAGCAAAAGATTAAATATTTTACAGTTTCGAAAAGACAATCCTCTCCAATTTTCCCAATTTCTTTGACCCAATTCAAAATGTCTCTACTGGGCTTCAAACTAGACATGATAGAACCAAGTCAAAGTAAAGGCTGACTTCAGAGCTTGTCTTCCCAACACAGTCACTTTCTCTTTCCCTTTCAGGTTAAATATGAATTTCAACTTTGCTCATGTATTTCCCAAGATTTGCCTTTCCAGAGGCAAACAACAGCCATTTAATACATAACCAAAGAATGTTAAAGGCAAATGTGCACTCAGGCCCTAATTATGACAGTGTGACTGATCTACGTTCTTCTTCTCTGAAGTCCTAATATGTTAAATGAAGATTTAAATACATCATACGGTATTACATTCTTAACTTGGAAAAAATATGTGTGTGTGTGTGTGTGTGTGTGTGTGTGTGTGTGTGTGTGTGTGCATGTGCACGCGAGACCCCACAAGCAACACACCACAAAGACCTCTGAAGGGACATTGGTGTCCTCCACAATCACACTACACTACCCTTTAGCACCCAGTGCTACCCCTAAGCATTACATGCCCCATAGTTTAGAACCAAGGTCAGAAACACATTTCAAGGTCATCCATTTCAAGTGACCATACAAAAGTTTCTGGACATTTCTTTCAGTATTTTAAAATATTTCATTTGAGATCTCCTTAGGGTAGTGGAATATTTCTAAGATTAGGTTGTAGTGATGATTAAAACTCTGTATTTACCCAAAACAAACAAAACTTGAACACTCAAAGCAGAAGAATTTCACAAATTCATAGTTTTAGAAGAACTAAAATCACAAAGTACTCTTGATGCAACTTTACAAAACTCAGGAGAGCCAAGCAGTGGTGGCGCACACCTTTAATCCCAGCACTCGGGAGGCAGAAACAGGCGGATCTCTGAAGTTCGAGGCCAGCCTGGTCTACAAGAGCTAGTTCCAGGACAGGCTCCAAAGCTACAGAGAAACCTTGTCTCTAAAAACAAAACAAAACAACAACAACAACAACAAAACAAACAAACAAACAAAAACAACTCAGGAGATAAAGACACTCAAAATGCTCTCTGCATATCCACTGAGGGCTGGGAGCAACACTAGAGTAAGGAGCCATCCTTCTCTTTGATCTGCATTCACCAGCATGAGTGAGAAGACCTCAAGACCCACAGCAGGATTCTCCTATGAGCAGACAGGGCACTGGTGCTTAGAAAAAGGAGCAGTTACAGCTAGGACCCAGGTAGAGCTTCATAGATTATGTAAGTTCATGAAAAAAAAAAAGTCAAACATCAGTAACACTGAAAAGTTACAGAAAAGTTAATTTGAACACTTCATGCTTTTATAAAACCAACTGAAGCTCTGACATTACCTTTTCTGCCAATCAGACTCTAAGTGATAAATCCAACTCCAGGCCTTCTTTTCTTGAGCACATATATACAAATCATTTAAAAATATTCAACATATAAATAGACAGACTTCACTATGTTCACATTAGGTTAAATTCTCTCTAACATCACATTTACATAGGACATTTTAAGTTGTTAAGTCTCATTTTACTTTGCATTTATTGACTAGTATCTTAATATATGGGTATCTATACCAATATACCAAGTATTGTTATGAAATTTCGTCGTGCATCTGCACTCCATTTCACGGCTCACAGGGTGTTTCTGTAGCTAATTCAATATGCTAATTTTAGACCATCTGCAGGTGATAATTACTATGCCAGGAAGTCTGTTGTTTCTCTTTACATATTTCTAAAATGATGTTATCACAACTTGTGAGCTCAGTGGTTAAGAATATTAGGTACATAGTAATAATAAATGTGACTTCTAGCCTTTTTGCTTTTCACTTGAGGTTGCCTCAACAAATGCACAGCAAGTAATTTTAATTCCATTCTATGGTGTTTGGAACGAGAATGTCCCCTACAGGCTTGTATATTTGAAACTGCTCCCCAGTTGGTGCTATTCTTTAAGGAGGCTTAGGAGGAACAGCCTTGGAGGAAGCATCTTTGAGGGCTTAAATACTTGTGTTATTTCCAGTTGGCTCTGGGTGTGGTTCAAGAAGTGAACTCTTAGGCTAAGAATTCGCTTCTCCAGCCCTTAGCCTGCAACTTGATGCCATGCTTTCCCGCTACGATGGCCTCTTACTCCTCTGGAACCATAAGCCTAAACAAACTCCTTCTACACGCTGCCTCGATCACTGTGTCTTATCACAGCAACAGAAAAGTAACACACTGTTTTCCTCAAAGATGGAAGTCATCACAAAAGAACTTTTACAATAATGAGAACTTCATTTGTGCAGGAAAACACAAATGTTTCATAATTACACATAAACATTTATAGTAATGTTTTCACTAATCCACACTACAAAAATAAGACGAAGACACTTTAAAAGCTAAAAAGTTAATATACATCGTCTCACATGTAGCTCTGGTATCACTTTGTAGGTGGCACACAGTACATAAATGTACACAAATACATGAAGGGCTTCATAACAGCTTAAACTAGAATTCATAGGAGAAAGCCACATTTTCAAGAGTAAAATATTTACTGGTACACATATGCATAATCTGGCTAAGAAAGAAATATGAAGTTTATTTACCCCATACAAAATCACAATCACTATTATTAAATCATTTAGTTGAAATACATAACTCCAAAATAAACTTGTTGGCCTAGAAAAATTCTTGAAAATGTATTAAAATGTAGCCATCTGTGGCCAGGATTACACAGGATTTATTTTCTTCTTAGTGTTCATATAGCTTTCAAATATTTTTGGCAACAATCTTGCAGTGCTTTTATAATTAGCAAAGTCCTCACAATCTTATTTCTTTTTTTCCCTTACTTCTAGAAAAAACAAACAAACCAGAAACAAAACTGCCAAAGCCTAATCTGAGTATTTTTCCTTTTATTTCAACAGCAACACTCCCTGCTGAAAGAAGGAACTACACGCCCAGGTGGCTGTCTTGGTGTTCCCACTCTGGTATACATATTGATATAATACACATTTCTATATTAGGCAGCTTCTGGTACTTGGCTGTGTGTCACAACACTCCTATAGTGTTCAAAGGCTCTAGGGAAAAGACTGTCATAGTACCCAAGGAGCCAGGCAACGCTGTGCATGCCTTTCATCACAGTACTCAAGATGATGAGCACAATCTTGAGTTCGAGGATAGCCTGGCCTACACCGAATTCCAGGGCAGCCCAAGCTACATAACAGGGTCCTATCTCAAGAAAAAGACCAATCAACCAAATTTAAAACACTTGATTTAAGACACTGTACAATTCAGAAGGAAACAGTTTCTTACATACAAAAATCTGAAACAAGTGTTCAAGTGAAAACTGAGCAACTTTAAAAAAATCATAGTATAGTTGTGAAATTACAGTTGTGAATTAACAATAATGTTCTACAATGCCCTGCCCCACACTTTGAGAAATGGAGATGAGAAACTCTACTGGAAACCACACCAGAAATGACAACACACACTTCCTTTGGCAAGCTGTATAATTTGAGCTCCATGGAGGTGAGGAAGTGAGAACACAGCTTAATTAGAAATTCTTAGAATCTCACCTTTATAACTAACAGAGTATTTACTGCACAGGGGGTGAAAAGCTTAATTAGATACAGTTTTTAGAGGACTCTGCCATCTCTAAGTATTGTTTGATTTTGCCTTTTCTTGGTGCTTAAGTCTTTGAGGAAGTTCAGAGTTCTTAGTCTGAAGTGCTGCCCCAGGCCATAAATAGTTTTCCCCTGTCCAATAAATCCCACTTGGATCTACATTAAAATAATATAACAAAATGGAAAAAAAACTTCCCAGAAGAGAGTTGCTTATTAGCAGTGACAAACCTAAAGCCCTAATTCATGCATTCTCAACAAAAATGATGAAGACTGGGCAGAGCATCACCTGGTGTTTCCCAAGGTACAATACTTGAATATCCTAAGTATTTCTTTTTTGTTGGAGAGGGTTACACAGGGTTTCTCTGCATAGCCTTGGAACCTGCCCTGGAACTCACTTTGTAGACCAGGCTTGCCTTGAACTCAGAGATCCACCTGCCTCTGCCTCCCAAGTGCTGGGATAAAGGCGTGCGCCACCACTGCCCAGCACTTCTATTATCTCCCCCACCTCCAAACAAGGTGACAACTTCTTAAAAATGACAGATGTTGAAAGGAGAAAACAATTCCTAAAGTTCAAGATACTACCATGTTTTCACCCATATGAAAGGCATTTCCCTATGAGCTAAAGAGAGCCTCAAAAACCAATCTACAAGGGTGTCTTCATGTCTGGAAGAAGCGCTGTCCTGCAGTTGGAAACGCTCTGCCTCCACTGTGTCTGAGGCAGTCATCCCTAAGGCTAAATGTACCAGGAATTGGAAAATGTAAAGTAGCAGGGAGACAGCTAGATTCAATAGGAATTAAGACTTACTATTAACTTGGAATATTTTCATCCAGAAAAGCCTCAAATGGGGGGAATCAGTGTTGAAGGACACATTCTACTTAGGATTTATTAATTAATTTCCTAATGTTATATGGGAGCAGAATATCAGGATACATTTCTAGCAAATTCCTAAATTAAATATAATTAAACTGAGGAACAAAACTCTCTCATAGATTTCCAAACGAATACAAGGCTCCCCCTACTGGTACTGTGTTACCTGCTTGAGGCATATTCACAGGTCAGAAAGAAAACGAATGAGTTGGTGCTTTCCACCTTTTGGCCACTCATGCAAACATCCACACCGTGGGCACAGCACTAGGTGCTTTTGGTAACTGGCCCGTCATGAAAACAGCTTTTCCAAAGAGTGTGAAAGGACTCTGATGGGAGCAGGCGGTCCATGAAAACATGGCGGCACGGAGAAAACAGCTTTTCCAAAGAGTGTGAAAGGACTCTGACGGGAGCAGGCGGTTCAGGCAATGCTGTTCTGACAGCACTCACCTGAAAGAGAGAGACCTCGCAAGGTTCTATCTGGGCTTTAGAGAATCACAAGAATGCTTGTGTCTCCACGAAGTTCACAGGTGGAAACCCCAACAGTGCACTAAAGGTGGGCGCTTTGGGCAGATTAATCACATCATGACAACAATCTCTTCACAATCGGGACTGATATCCTTACAGAGATCTGATGAAGCCTGTTTACTTCCCCTTCACCACCATGTGAGGACACAGGAGGAGAGCACCAGCTATGAGGTACGGGTCCTCTTCAGACACTGACTCTATGAGCACCTCGATCCTGAACTTTTCACCCTTCCAATGTGAGAAATATACGTTGGTTCTTTAGATCCAGCACAGTCAGAGGCATTTTTCTTGTTATACCAGCAGCAAATGGACCAAGACAGAGGAGTTGATTTGGCCCAAGCCCCTCTGCTCCTTCAAGTCCACTAAGCAACTGCTCAGTTTGAGTAGCAGAAAGACCTCGGGTCACCTGGAAGGGCATTAACACTCAGACATCTAGAAGCACTGATCACACAACAGAGCTCAGTAGGGCTGCTGTGAAGCCAGGCAGAACTGCTCACATACTCACTGTTACGCAGCTCGTGAGGTCTGTGTCACTTGATTTCCAGATTTTTTTCCCAAGAGAAGCTATAAATCTTAATGTGAAGCTTTCTGCTTTTGGAAACTGAATCAACCGAAACATGCTGATAGCCATATCCAGTCACAGACCATCCATTGCCTGTAACAATTTACTTCAACTGACCCTTTTCACCACTGGAACGTCACACTTAGACTTACTGTGGTTCTTTAAAGGACTAGAAGCTTTAACATTTAAAATGCATTCATCTGTTTGTAGGCAAAGCATCAGCTGTGCACTGCTTAGCATAAGGCCGGGAACAAGCATGACTGGCGCCAATGTTCACAGCGTCAACGTTCACGTGCAAACAGCTGCACACGGAGAACCACAGAGGGAAGAGAAGCCATGTAGCGGGCCATGGGCCCACGTGACTCCAAGCTTAATAGTCTAGAAGAGACAGAGGTCCCTGCCACTCCAGTCCTAACAAGACAAGATTTCCAGTCACACACTGGCTGAGTGTTTGACAAAGGAACAGCCAACTTTCTACTCTTGACTTGAGACTGCTCCTTTCTATTCCTCAACAAAGCAAACACCAAAATGCAATAGCCTTTACTCAAGTGGAGGTGTTCATGAATTTTACCTGGGTTACATCACCATACATCTGCTTTTCTGTTCTAAGGAAGGCAATTATGAAGGTTAGAACATTCCCTCTTTAGGGTGGAAGCCTTGATTTTCTAGCTTTTACTGTATTTACCAAGGCCCGCAGGAGCTTCAGGGGTGAGGATCATGGGAAGGAATGTTTCCCCTTCCTTAGGCAGGGACTATGAAGAGTTAAGGCTGATCATGTGGACAGTGCTCGTTTGGAAAGGAGAGAAGTGTCTATCTTTTCTTGAGGTCCTAAGACGATGATTTCGAGAATCAAGCACATGTACAGTTTGACAGAGGAAGAGAACCCCAAATGGGAGATAGTGAAAGCAAACTATCAAAGCAGAAAGAAGCAGTACAAACAGGCTGAGTTTTGCCTGTGGACTGCTGTAGAATCCCATACAGTCAGAAGCTAGCTTTCCATTTGCTGGACTCTGGAGCTGTGGCTCCACTCCCATTTTCCAGGCAGTAATCAATAGCAGTTTAACAATTTCATTTGTAAACTCTCTGTATTTAGGGAAGGAAATCCCAGCAGGCACAAAACAGGAACTATTTGACATGAGGCAGGCTCTATATCAGCAAGTCTCTTCCTAATCCACACTATATTTGGAGTGAAAGTCATTGTTCTGATGAGGTTTACCCAAGATTTTAGTCACAGAACATCTGAAACTAGGGGGAAACACTACCTGGTAGGACTTCTCTTCAAGTCTGACCTGTCTGCCACACAGGCCACCTCTCAAGAATTTCTACCACTTACCTGCTATACAGGGAACAAAAACAAGGCTAAATTTAACCCCTAAAGGATCTGAGAGCAGCACTGGAAGAACAAGCAACAAGACTTTAAAGAATCTTTGTGAAGGCAAAGACTAATGAAGTGAGCCACATGGAAAAAGCCCAAGCCATGGAACAAGATTCAAAGGAGAAGCAACCAGGACTGAGGGAGGGCTCAGTGGTTGAGACCACTTACTGCTCTTACAGAAACCTAGGTTTGGTTCTCAGCTCCCACATAGTGGTTTACAACCATCCAGTGCAGAGAATCCAACACCCTCTTCTGGCTTCTGTGGGTTCCTGTACTCATGGAGTACACATAAACTGAGGTAGGGGTGGGCGCGCACACATGCGCATGCACACACGCTCACACTACAAAATAAGTACATCTTTCAAAAATAGCCTGGAAGAGCTGTTTACTATTAAACATGAGGGATGTGTGGCCACAGCTGCTCCAATTGATATTTCTTCCCCAATATTCCCCTGGATCATCTCTTTATCCAGTGATAACCTGAAATTCTTTTGAGTTCAGGATTAATTTACTATTATAATGCAGGGCTTACATGATCTTTACAATCACCTGACCTACTCCCACAGGGTAGGCACACACGGATCTTTCAACAAGATGTTGGGACTCTATCTCAAATTTTGAGCATGAACCTCAAGACACAAGGCAGGCTAATTTCACCAGCATCTCCTGGTTCACTCCTTATTCTCTACCATATCATTTGGTGCGGACATAAAAAGGATGAAGCTGATGGGGGGAGACTGTTCTACTCTCACCAACACATTTACTGTAGCTGCAGGCCAGACACCTGTGTCTTAGTTCCTCTGGTGCCCAACCACCATAAAACCTAAGATCCTGTAGCCAGACCAGTTTTCATCTCCTTTTAAGTTACCCAAGGGCTCCCAGCCATCACTGCTACTGAAAATGTGGTTCTGACCTTGGCAACAAAATGCAATCCGTTTAAGAACAATCAGTACAAGTCATCAAAATAGCTTCTGGGGCAAATCACAGCATCATAAGAGCCTAAACTCAGAAGCATCACCATACAGCTTCAACACAGGGAATGCCCTTCCCCAGTATAAGTAAGATAAACACATAAGCCACAGAAAACTGAGTGCTCTGTCATCCACCATTAGCACTGGATTGTGCGGCTCTCTATGGTTCTCCACCTGCTGAACACTCAAGTTTCTGTACAATCCTGACCTCACATCCTCTTCCACCTCTTGGTTTACCGCAGCTCACTGATCACTCTCACTGCTCTAATCAAACCACTTTCACATCCGCATGGTACTATGGAGGTGATGTTACTGATCCTACCCACAGTACAACAAACCAAACCAAACGTGCACCATGCTCCATGAGCCAATGGATATCATGAACCAGGAATTCTGAATGCTTCTCTATTCAAAGTTTACACCACAATGATATAAGAAAATTTAGATCCATACTTAAGACTGACTAAAAGGATGATTATGTAACTTATTGAGGAAGTATTTTAAACAGCAAACTCCCTTCGTGCTTCTAAAATAGGATATGGTCTACAAAAGAAGGCTTGTATAAATTTTAAGCTTATATCCAAATCTTCTACTGGTGATGCTTCCCCTCAGGATGGCTCACAAGTATTTAAAAAAATGAACATCTGTGTCCATGAATATAGTTCATAGGAACCAGTTTACATATGCCAATTCAAAAGAGAATGGGGAAGAGGAAGAATAAAGAGAGGGAGATAATCTGTAAAATACACTAAGATATTAGAGACAGTATCCCATTCCTAGTTCCTCCCCTCTTCTCTTAAAATAGGGGCTCATGATCTAGGCCAGGCTAGCCTCAAACTCCTGATTCTCTGGCCTTAGTCCTCCAAGTCCTGGGATTAACAGGTATGACTCCTGGTGTTTATCATCATTTTTTAAAATGGGCTAGACACTTTGCAGGCTGTTGGATTTGTGCTATTTTATCCATGACACTCACAAGCACTGTTTGGTCTTTAAGCAAGGATGAGTGGATCACATGCTGATATGTGCTAAGATGCTGTGTGAAGGACACAGTCTGTGGCCATGGAGAAGAACAAGCTCCAGAATTAAGGGCAGAACCTTGGCCTTTTATCATTAGTACTCTACAGATGACCAGCCAAAGACTTCATGGTGTGGGAAACAGGAGGCCAGCATTTTAACCAATGAAAGTGTTAGCGGGCAGGACTACAAGAGAAAAGACGGGGATCCAGAATAAAACCCTACACAGCTGACTGACAGAGAGTGGAAGTTATCAGCAGACAAGCCCTTAACTGGTACTAAGAATTCTACAACATAAAGCTTAAGCACTCGAACAAGGCTTTCTCATTAACTTAGGACAACAGACTGTGAAACACCTCACACTGCCTTCACAGTCATTAGTTTCAAGCATTTGCTCAAATACACCATAAAAAAAAATCAGAACAGCAGCAAAACCATTCATTTTAAAAGGAAACCCAGCACTTGGGGAGCAGAGGCAGGCAGATCTCAGTGAGTTCAAGGCCAGTCTGGTCTACAAAGCAAGTTCCATGACAGGACTGTTTTACTGAGAAATCATGTCTAAAAAAACTAAGAAAAGAAGAAAGGAAGCAAGGAAGAGTGCTTATATTAATTTTTATTTAAAACATTTGTTTTCTAAAAAAAAAGATCATTTTTGCATGTATTTAACAATAAGTATCAGTTTTGAGCTTAATAGCAATAATAACATTTTTAGGTTCTCTCTCTCTCTCTCTCTCCTTTCTTTCCCTCTCCTTCTGTCTGTCTGCCTGCCTGTCTGTCTATGTGTCTTTGCTCTTCTTTGACATTCTCTCTGGAGTCTCACGTAGTTCAGCCTGGCCAAGAATGATCTCCAATTTCTGGTCCTCCTACCTTTTATTCCACTTCCTAAGGTACGCATGAGCATATTTGGTTTTATGAAGTTCTAAGGACTGAACCCAGGGCTTTGTGCCTACTAAGCAAGCACTCTACATCCCCAACTCTGAGTTTTAAAGATATTACCTTGTTTCATTCAAACAAGTCACTGAGGTAAAGAAATATCATCTTCAATTTACAGATGAAAAGTAAAGTGAAGAGCAATTTACCCCAAGACTAAAATGGCTAAAAATGGTAGTTCCTTAATTATACTGAAATCCTAGAGAGGTTGTTAAAGAAGGAACATTTATATGAATCTGGTAAAGGAAATGCCCTTAAAACTATTTAATATATTCCTATTAGCAAAAGTACCAGTTTTACAAATATGGGTCTTGGTCTTCATCTACTCACATCTCCACTGGTTAATCATCTGCATGCTTAAACTTCAGTTTATATAAAAGCCAAACTACACAAACACACACACACACACACACACACACACACACACACACACACACACACACACACACAGAGGAGTGGGGGAAGGACCCTTGATAATAACAAGGGAAAAGATACAGTGTAGTATCAAACAAAAATATTCGCCATTTTACCACATAATACATTTGAGTGATCTTTTAAGTAATAAACTAACCAACATTCTTTATCTGTAAGCACTGAATTAACACATCTAAACATTTACATTACACAGGGAAATCAAAGTCATACATGAAAAGTCAGGCCAGGTGTAATAGTACTAGGTTCTTGGACTTAAACCTGTCATGTGAGGGTCATTGCTTGTTTCTCTTGGGATATGAAGACATGGAGATAGTTTTTCTTGAAAATTCAGAATAGAGAAAAACACCAAGATCCCACCATTTCCTTACCAAAACTAGTATATATACGAGTTACTCAAAGTGTAGCGGCTTTCTACAAGAATGTTCAGATTTAAGGTATCTAACACCACTCCAGGGATTTCAGCCTCTGGCAACACTGTCCCTCATTTGGTGTAAGTGACTCAGTAGGAACCTCCACTGGTTCTGTTAGAGCAGAGCTTAGGTGTTTATACTCTTTTTCTACTGTTCCTTTTGCACAGTCACAGTGTAATCTTGTGTTATACACTGAGTAATATGGAAAGATGGCTCAGAAGAGCGAGCATGCCTGCTCTTCAAGAGGTTCTGAGTTCAATTCCCAGCAATCACATGGTGGCTCACAACCATCTGTAATGAGAACTGGTGCCCTCCTGAGGAAGAGACTTGGCCAGTCGTCCTCATCAACTTAGAACATGAAACCCAATATGGACAAGTTCAATAGAACCGCCATATACAGACTGCCCATGCCTGCTTCAGCATTGCCAGGGCAGACATTTCATTCATTTTCAATATGACTACAACATATGCTGAGCAATTAGTGACCAGGATAAATATCTTTTTGTTTTTGTTTATCAAGACAGGGTTTCTCTGTGTAACAGCCCTGGCTGTCCTGAAACTCACGTTGTAGACCAGGCTGGCCTCGAACTCACAGAGAGCCACCTGACTCTGACTCCTGAGTGCTGGGATTAAATGAGTGTACCACCATAAACCAGCCCCAGACTGGATATCTTTGTTATTCTTATCTTATTTTGTTCTTGAGACATGTTCTCATTATGTAGTGCTGACTGGCTTAGAACTCACTAGGTAGACCAGGTTGTACTTGAACTCACAGAGCTCTGCCTGCCTCTGTCTCTTAGTGCTGAGATGAAAGACATTTGCCACCATGCCAGGCAATCCTGGTTGGTTATTATGGACAGCTAATAAAAACTACTCTCATTGGTTTCTTGCTATGGGACAATGGTCTTGTACTTTGTAAAGATTTGTCACTTGTATTTTATAAAACACTGATTAGCCAGTAGCCAGAAAGGAAGTAGAGGTGGGGTGACGAGAACAGGAGAATTCTGGGAAGAGGAAAGCTCAGTCTGCAATTGTCACCCAGGTGCAGAGGAAGCAAGATGAGAACACCTCACTGATAAAGGTACCAAGCCACATAGCTAACATAGATAAGAACAATGGGCCAATTTAAGATGTAAGAATTAGTTAATAAGAAGCCTGAGCTAACAGGCTAACCAGTTTATAATGACTGTAGACCTCTGTGTATTTCTTTGGGACTGAATGGTTGTGGGACTGGGCGGGACAGAAACTTCTGTCAACAGTTTCTAGACTTTGGACTTCCTATACAACAGTGAACTACTACATACGTCTGGATGGAAACAAACCAGCATGAGCAAGTGGCTCAGGTCAATCAGCCTTTAACCTAAACAAGGTTTTCCAGTCAATGCTGGTACCTATGATGGTGAATGTGCACAGAAGACACATGAGAATTGTTAGGATGTTAGAAAGCAAACTAAGATAAGCAGGTTTGGGGCCATTTTTTTTTTCCTGGAGACAGATCATATTCACCTGGAATACACATGGTAAATAAGAGTTGACAGAAATGAGCCAACAGACTCCATACCAGTTTTTTTTTTTTAAGACAGAAAGAGCCAAAAAACATGACAGATTTCTAACAAATTTGCTTACCTTGCAAACAGAAATAACATTAATATTTATCAGTTTCTTGATGGTCTGCAAGAAATGGAATAATATAATTTTATTAGGAAAGTAATGGTGTTACAAATATACTTTGGGGGAGGGGACACATCTGAAGCTTCTTTAAATATTGCAAAAAACTATAAATACAGTAGGAGCTGGAGTCAAGAGGTAGATTTTTGCTTTATTTCAATGTTATAATATGTTTAACAAAAGCAGCAATCCATACTAATATGGAAAATGTAAGGTAAATGAGCAAGTCAAATTTGAAAGTGAAGAGACACATTAAATCCAAAATAAAACACTTAGTAATTTCCTCTCAACTACTAAGGAAAGTGGAGATGATTGGAGTTAAGAGTTTCAATTGATTTTAAAAACTGTCCTGGTCCTTCAAGGCTGTGACTTCTTAGTTTTCACTAAAGGATTATGCATGTATCAAGGATGCGGCTTTCATTCTGGTAAAGCCAGTTTACTTCAATCAACTATGCTGCTGTATATTAACATATTTATTACTTTTTAAAATGATTTTTGATGTTCCAATACTTAAAATAGAGCTATCTTAATCTAATAAAGAAATAATAATGAAATTACAGTTATTATTGATCCTGGCACTGTATAAATGACATTATAAATATTTTTTCATTCAATCCTTCTATCATTCCTATGAAGCTGCCTATTTTACATTTGTGGGCAAATAAACTACCCCACAAGAGCCAAGCTATGAACTGTAGACAGCCGGACTCTGATGTTCAATCTGAATCAATGTTCCATACTATCTCTCCGATACTTTCATGTATTCTTTTGTTACAATAATAAACAAAGAAAGACTCACATTGTCCAAGTCAGGAATTTCTAAAAAGTATTCCGGATACTCGTATGACATTCCCACATTGTTCACTGAAATAAGACAAGATTGTTAGCTAGCACGTTTATTTTAATAATGTACTGAAATGTTGAGATTAACTTATGGAGACTAAAATGATACATTTAAAGGTATATCTAAAATACTCATTACTCCAGTTTAAATGCTCTTTCTTTCATGAAGCCTTTCTGTACTTACCATCTATATGTCTTTCCCACACTAGCTCTCGGGAGCATGTGTTCTCCCTCTGTACTAGTCATCTGTAGATAATGCCAATCAATTCTTCTACTCTTTACACCTTCATGTTGTATATAAAGAACAGAGAAGGCACAGTGCAGGAGACTGAAAACTTGGGGTCCACTTACAGCCATGGCACAAAATGTGCGACCTGAATAAGTCATATCCAGTTCATATCTCAGGCTGTTCGATCTAATGTAAGAGTTTACTCAGTCATGTGACAGATATTTGCCACAAGCTTGTAGGAAAGGCATATGCTGCTAGAGACCAGAAAGGGCAGAAAGGGAAGGTTCTCATATAACATGGTTTACAACCTGGTAGGAAGAGAAAGGTTCCCAACCCCCAAAATCAATTATTTCACAACCAAGTGTCCAATGTCTATTTCTAGAGAGCCTGACTTCGAGGCTTCCTTGTGGTAGCTAAGAGGGTGGATCAGACCAAGTATCTCTAATAAACGGTCCGTGGAAGGCTTCTTTGAACCCACCCTGCATAATCATCTAACCTCAGCCTGGCACTGTAAGACTACAGATCATTTGGACACATTTATACATATTAGGTCCTATATTTGAATACTCAGTTATTAATGGTTTCTCTAGACCCATAAAGTCAAAGACAAACACAAAATAAGGAACATTCCCAAGATGGATGAAATATCCCTGACTTTTCATAAACTAATTAGCTCACAAAATACATTATCTATTTATCTACACTTAACTGCTACAACAAGCCCACTAGGTAATTTCTAAATTATACCCTAGCAACTGAAATCCACAGCACTTAAACGGAACGTTCCCAAGATCACAGGGCAAACTATGCCAGAATTCAAATTTAGAAGTCTGACTACAACAGAGCCTCAACTTTAATCACTGAAACCGCCATACACCTTCACCAGGGATTCACTCAGGAAAAGCGAAAGTGACAACTGGAGAACAAATGGGGCACTGAGAGCAATGTTTAACAAAACCAAATTACTAGATGAAAGTTTCAGGTACAAGAAGATAACAAAATTATGGTCAGTTTGCTACAACCAAATAAACCTGATAGGTGTACCTTTTCTATACTAAATCAATAGTTGGAAGGATAGGGATAGTGTTCTCTATTTAACTAAGTCTGTCACTGAAGTCTGAGCCTTCAGATTTTCCTTGCAAAATCCTGTAAGGGTGGCTTGAACAGCTCACAGATACCCATCTGAAAACAGGAAAGTCAATGGGTAGGAGTCATGCCGACCTGAAGAGGGAGAATATCTGAACAGCCAATCAATTCTTCTACTCTTTAATTTTTATCCCATTCCTACCTCTACCATGTGTCTCAGCAATCATATGTATAAGGAATGTTAAAAATTAAACCAGAAAATCAAGGTCTCAAGTGTAGTCGTAAATCTTTTAAGAGCCCAAACTGGTGGGCTATTTTTGTTATTGTTCTGAAATCTAGAAATTTGTAGGCAGAACAGTTGACTTGCTATCTTAGCATGTGCTACAAGCACAAAATTGAACGAAGGTAGCACAAAACTAACTCAGCAAGCTGGGGAGTGTTATTCTGGTTAAAGTATTAACAATAGACAGCTTTCTGATCTGCGTCTTCTAACAGAGCAAAGGCAACTAGCAATGCTGTCTTCTCAAACAATGAAAATTGGGAACTCTTTCCAACAGAGTCATATTAAAAAATAATATACTTTGGTTCAAAGTAATAAACTATCATGCAGGAGGACTGTGTTTAGTATCTTAAGTGCCTAACAAAAACTGTGAAATCTAGACTGGGATTTCAGAGCATCAAGTCTAGGCTTATGAGCTGGATGACTAAAAACAGATATCAAACTCATGATGGCAAATGCACAGCAGGCACCAGGACTCTTGAGCTCTCACTGCTTCCCGGTGTACGACTTCTGCAATAGCATGCAGACTAGCTATCATCTTTCCCAGGGCGTACGCAGTTCCTAGTGCTGTGAATAACTGCTGCTCTTCTCAACACTGAGGAAAGAGTAGCTCCAAACACAGTATCGTGGGATGCTGAAATTTTATATTCAAGTCACTTCAGAGTCAGCAGATACTGGATGAAGCTCTGAAGTCATCATCACTACTTAAAGAGTGGACCACTGAAGATGAAGAGAATCACCTTCTACCTTCTTACTAAAAGTTAAAATCACAGATGAGACTGAAAATCAGTCATCATGCCTACGGCTGGAGGAATTTTATCATAGGCCATTAGTTCTTCTCTGTACTACACATCACTCCTAAAATCATTTCCTACCCCTCTACATCTATATTCCTCCTACAGTCCTCCCCTATGGGAGTGTATTAAGCTTTAACCATCTAAGTTGAACTGCCCATTTGTGGGTCTCAGTGTACATGTGTGCTAACAAATCTGTCTGCCATTTCTCCTGCTACTCTTATTGCCGGGCTATTTCAGAAGGCTGTACTATCAAAAATCTTCTGAGGAAAAGTTTGAGTGCCATCACACTTTTCAATAACTGTTTCTACTTAAGTGCACAACACTGGGATCTCTTGGGAAAAGGCAAACCCACTGCAGTTTTATTTCTAGACAGTAGGTGACAGCAATAAGCAAACATCAGATAGGAAGCTGTCAGAGAATGCTGAGGGAAGAAGTGCTTTGAGTAGGAGGGGAAGATGGAAATATTCCTATTACAGCTTAATCTCATTAAGAATGGGTGCAAGCAGTGCCACTGCTTTATATACTTATTACAAGATGCTTTACAGCATTCACAAAAACAATCTCTCAAGTTGTTCTAACATTATTAGAATAGATAGTATCTTAAATAAGCATTAAACTTGCGCTGTCAGTGAGTTTTGTAGTTTCTTCCCTTCAAGAACCACAGTTCTGTGTTGCTGCTCCCACCCCCAGGGCCTGCAAAACCTTTTCAGTAGTGAATACAGAATCTCATTCAGAAAGCAAAGAGAATCTGTGTAACTTCAGAATTCTCACCGTCTCAGTAATCAGTTCAAGGCCTTGAACACTGAAAACCTTCCCGACACTCTTTATGAAGTTGCAAGACTGAGAGAAGCCTGTCTTTATCTCTTGTTCCATCGCTGTGATGAAATACCTTGACAAAAGCAACCCAAGGGGGAAAAGATCCATTTCAGCTCACCATCTGCGGCCATTGTCCAGCAAGGCAGGAAGATGAGTGTAGGAGAAGCTGGAGGCGTCCAGTCACACTGCGTCCAGTCACAGGTAGGAAGCTGGAGGCGTCCAGTCACACTGCATCCAGTCACAGGTAGGAAGCAGGATGATGAACGTCACGCTCATCTCACTTTTTCCTTTTTAAGCAGTCCAGGACCCAGCCCAGAGAAATAGATCCACCCACTTTTAGGATGGCTCTTCCCACCTCAATTAATTCCCCACAGGCATGCCCAGAAGCTAAATAATCCTTCAATGGTATGCTTAAAGGCTTATCTTCTAGATGATTCTGGATCCCATCAAGTTGCAATTAAGTTCAACCACCACAGAGCCCAATAGAAGAGGTGGGGCTGAGAGACAGACCGAGAAGGAAGGGAAGTAGAAAAGCGCTGGTGGTGTCAAAGGAGCCATCCTTACAGACCAAGTCCTCATGGAGTTGGTCCTTGCAGGGAGGACTGGCAGGAAGCTGCACTTGGCTATACTCTCGAGTGCCCATTCTGAATCCCAACACTATTGTCAAAGTAAATGCTACATTTAGAAAGAAGACTTGGAAAATCCAAAATAACTCTGGGTGTTATATTAATATTTTAAATTATATCATAACTGCTTAAAACCATTTCTACTTCTCATTTTTTAAAACAAGATTTTGTTCCTTTAAAGTTCATGTGCTGCTGATCTTCATGGGCCTAGAATCCTCTATCACAGTCAGTTACCAGAGGAGGAATGATGTCATTAGAAAATTAGATTTCTGGTATCTGGGTTGGGCATGAGGGTGGAGCAAACAATAATAAATTGCTAGAAAATGAAAATCCATTCATACACTAACCTCACACAGACCACTTTTAACTGGCTTCATTTTTTACATTAACCAGAAACATAAGAAATTAATGTGGTTTAAAAATACTTTGCCTAGTGGTTGGGCTTCTAAATATAAATTACATAACACAAAATATCTCTGTTTCCTATTTATGACATCAAGGCAGAAAAGGATAAGCTTACACTTTAGCTACGTTCATAGTTTTATAAATACATATGAATCCAGTCCCAGCGCTTCAGAGTTTATTAGTAAAACTTGCTTCAAACAATGATGTCATTTCACTGTATTTTGAAATAAATGTTGTTGTTGTTTTTTTAAATGTGGGCTTCAAGAATGTACCAAAGACTCAGAGAGTGTCTATGAGGTGTGTGTGTGTGTGTGTGTGTGTGTGTGTGTGTGTGTGTGTGTGTGTGTGTGTGTGTGTGTTGGGGGGAATAACACTTTCTGCCTTACAATTTGGTAAAACGGTCTGGGGTTTGACCTCGGTGGTAGAGCACTTGCCTAGCATGTGGGAGGCTCTGAGTTCCCCCTCTACCACCATTAAGAACAACTGTACAAGGCTACAGAGCTCAGAATCCAGCTGAGCCAGGATTCAACCCTGCTCCATCATCCCCACTTCAAATACTGGGGCATAAAATAAGTCTGCATCCTTACTATTCTTCATACATGGAATAGGAACAATCATTTCAGCAAAGGACATAACGTGCATTGTCAGGAATTCACTGTTTGGAGCATGTTAAAATGTCAATAAATGGAGGAAAAGCTACTGCCACATGGCCACTTATCCGAAAAATATTTACTGCCCTCCTATTCTGTGCCCAGTACCAAGTATCTTGCTTTTATTACGTATGACCAGCATCAACACAAACAGATCCCTCCGCAAGGCAGAGCTCAGGGCAGCTCTGAACAGAATAGCTGTTTATACTAGGTAGATTTATCCCAGTACCTCCTCTGCCCTCTTCACTGCATTCAACAGACCTAGTCTCACAGTTGTAGGGAGATAGTGACAGAGATGCAAAGAAATTTCCTTTTTTTGCCTTCTTAACATATTGCTAGAGCTAGCACATGTTCATACACTGACAGATGATATTTGGAACACGATGTAAAACATTTTGCAAACTTTACAGTTTTCATACACTTGTAAGTAGCAATTTCCAAATAAAAGAGTTTACAAGGCTTTAAATTTGCAGTGCCTTTAATCAGAAATTGAAAAATTCAAGATTGAGCCAGAGGCAACAGCACACACCTCCCTTTCACTGTTTAATTACAAACTGCTACGTGACCAATCCTCATTACAAAATTAGGTAGGATTTGGCACACATACAACTGGAAGTGAGGCTACAGAAAGAAGACTAACACAAGGCTGATGGTTCAAAGTTAGCTAATAGGGGGCTATCTATCAATTTCTATTTACATTTCTGAAATCACAGAGCTAATTATCCACATTTATGTTAAAGGTTCTGCTTTAATTAATGCCATTAGCTGTGTCTGAGTGAATGGAAATAAATCTGAATTCTAACAGTCTTATGCTCACTTTAGAAATCTAATCTCAGTCGGCTACTTGGTGAGATGACGGGGCACTCTCCTGGATGGCGCTCCCAAGACTGCCCCTATATAAACGGGCCCTTGCCTTTGTTTCCACTAGAGCCTTTTACCAGGCCTCCACCTCCCGCCCTGCAAAGGGTCCCTGCAGGCAAAGGAGGAGAGTCTTATCAGTCAATCCTTCCCCACATGGTCTGCACTGAATTTCTTTCAACCACTCGAGGCAGCAGAGCTCCAAGTACAGACATTATTTTGCTTTACAGAATTTTCCCTGCATCCAGAGTCTCTTGTCTAGAAAATATTTCCCTGTTGTTCAAGATGAAAGCTGGAAGTTGCTACTGGGTGGTTATTAATTCTGAACAATGCACTTAACCTCTCTCCATTTGTTCCTTGCCTATAAAATGGGCGGTGCTTTCATTTATTTATTTGATTGCTTGCTTGCTTATATGTTTGTTTAGAAAAGGTCTCTCTATGTAGCCCTGGCTGTCCTGGAAAACTCTATGTAGACCAGGCTGGCCTTAAGCTCATGCAGAATCCTCTGCCTCTACTTTCCAAGTGCTAGGACTAAAGTCGTGCACCATTCTGCCCAGCTTGGGGCACAGGAGTGTTCAGATTCAGTTTCTTAGTCACTTCTACCTGTTTCCACTGCTGCCCTCCTAATAGCTGCCTTCACCACCACATCTGCTGGAAAAGCCTTACTGGTTTCCTTGCGTTCCTTGCCTTCTTCCAATGGAAGTCAAAAGGACTCCATAAAAATGTTATCAGTTTCTGCTTAAAATTCTACTTTGGCTTTGCAAAAAAGGCTCTTAAACTAAATTTGACCTGAGGATACTTCCATATGTTCACTTCTACTTAACAACTATAACTTTACTTAGCAAGTAAGCTAACTGAAAACCTAACTATGTCAGGTCCAAAAGAAATTGGGGACAAATGGCTAACTGTGGTGCTTATTAGCACAAAGCACATGCTATCTGAGCTATATGTAAGTAGCCGTTACAGAGTCCTGGCTGGCATCCTGGCTGTTATTAGCTCTTCTTACCACACCCCCATCCCTAAATTTCTTCAGTTCACCAGCTTCCCTTCCCTAAGCTTCTCACTCCTATACAACCCATGGGTCTCTTGGTCCCTCCCTCTCCTCCCACTTCTCTCTTGCTCCTCTTTTCTTGCTTTCCCATCTCATGACCAAGTAAAGTTCATTGGCCATGTCTAGTCTACTAACTTCTCTCCCTGCTATGGACTCTTCCAGATGCCTCTGGCTATACCCTCCCTCATATCTACAACAAAAACCTTCTCCTGAACCATACCTGGGAGCAGGGTCCTCAGTTTATACAACTTAGGAGCATCCTCTGAGACAGATAGGGTGAATGATAATACATCAACCAAGTCAATCCCCAGCAGACAATGGCTCTGATCATGCTCAAACAAAGCAAACTGGGCAGAGTAAACAAGCCACCTCTGTACCCACCTCCATTTTCTGCCCACATCGCAGGGCAGTTTTGAGACTCTACTCTCAAGGTAGCTTGAGGTATGAACAGTTCTTTGCTCAAATACTGCTAAGTTTAGTTATTCTAAGCTATTTCCTTCAACAGCTCCATATTTAGGAAGCTGGCTTTCTAAGCCTTCAAGATCTGCCTAATTACCAGACTCTTCTGCTATGGTGCCCTCTAAAATCCTGCTCCACGTTTAAAGATCATCTTTGATGTCCTCTAAAATATAAAGACACAGACTTTAAGTATTTGCACATGATGCTCCTTCTGCCTGGAAACCCTTCTTACACCTCTTGTTTGCCCTTTAGTTTCAATTTAAACATTACTTTCTTGGGAAGACCACACGTGATGCACATAGCTGTCTCAACAGCTTTCTCTTTCACTACATGCAACATACATTCAACTAATTGCTTAATGGCTATCTTTCATGAAAGCAGAAACAACTTAAATGATTATGTAATTTTACTGTTTTGTCTAATGCTAGAGTTCTAGAATTTTAATAGTTTAACAAATTAACATAAAACTGGTTGAATAAATCAATTAACAAACAAGTGTAGACAGAACCTCCTGGAAATTGGAAGCAAACAGGATCATCAAGCAAAAGTTGGAAGCCAGGGGCGGGGATAGAGGTGGGAGAAATTTCATCCGATGGATGGAGATAGAGACAGAGACCCACAATCACATCAGAGCAATGGATTGAGCCCCCAAGGTGCAGGTGAAGAGCAGAAGGTGGGAGAAGATGAGTTAGGAAGT
>PVIU01012101.1:0-62282 GCA_004026605.1 Ondatra zibethicus | reverse complement strand
AAGTCTTTGTGGTTATTTGGGAGCAGGCTGGAGGAACAGAGCTGACTAGCAGTCCCAACAAAAACTCTATCCACTGTCTATAATGTCTGAGTGTAGAGATTATGATTTGGGATGTCCTTCTGTACATGTGTTGCTTTTATTGGTTAATGAATAAAGCTGTTTTTCCCAAGTGCTTAGCAGAGTAAAACCAGGTGGGAAACCTAAACAGAGATGGAGAGTAAGTGGAGTCAAAGAGATGCCATGCTGAGGAAGCAAAATGTGAGGTAACAAGCCACAAGCATCAGGGTAAAATCTAAACTAATAGAAATGGGTTAATTTATAGTTAGAGCTAGCCAGTAAGAAACCTAAGCCATTGGTCAAACAATTATATTTAATATTTATCCTCTGACTGATTATTTCATAAGCAGCTGTGGGGATCTGGTGAGCAGAGAGAAACTGGTCCAGTGGGATGGAGAAAGCCTTTCATCAACAAGTTTATGCCTGATTAGCTTTCCTTTTTTTTCACCCCTCTTTTTCTTTTTAATGATTCAGACAAAAATTACCAGGGAAGTATCATAGATATTTGATTCATGGATTTATTCTACATGGAAGATCCTTTAAGCTAAAGAATTTTCATATAATTCATTTTGTTTTGTTTTCATTTTGGTTTTTCGAGACAGGGTTTTCCTGTATATCTTTGGTGCCTGTCCTGTAACTTGTGCTTATAGACCAAGCTGGTCTTGAACCAGAGATCTGACTGCCTCTGCCTCCTGAGTGCCGGGATTAAGGGCATGTGCCACCACCCCTGGCCCCATGTAGTTCATTTTATTCTCATCACAGTTGATCTATATAAAGACTTTTTTCCATTGTGCTAATGTCTCTGAAGTTAATTGCAAGTGCTGGATATATGTCAGTGTAAATGTGATTCAGTAGGACAAGACTCGATTTCAGTATACTAGGAGCAAGATATGGAGACTGTGTCTCATTTCTCAGCCTGGTCTCCCCTATGCAGTGAGTAGCAAGAGAGCAGGAACCACTGTCAGGGACCATCCTTAACAAAAATACATCTTGCCAGGGTAGAGGCATGGGGATTTAGAAAATATTAGTAAAGAATATGAAGACATGAATAAAAATAATAAAACAAAGAAACAGAATAGTATTGGGTGGAGCTCCAGTAGTACTGGATTTAACCATATTTAATTTCCAATTTCTTTAAATACCCCTGACCCCAAAAGGTAGGAGTAAGACAAAAAACTGCATTAACATGATTCAAGGAAATGACCATACCAATTAAAGATCGTAGGCTACATCCATAGTTAAATATTCTGTTGCTAGAACAAAACAAGTCACACTCACATCCTAGACCAAAACAATTTGTAGGCAAATCACTCCCGGGGTGGAATCCAAAGTTATCTTAACTTAACAGAACTGGAACTTAGTTGGATCCATAGACTTTTGTTTGAGGTAGAAACAGATCTACTTCTCTATACTTGAAATACAAGGTCTGGTTGTTATCTGCACCTGTTAACAACCACCTTGAAAGAGCAGAACTTCCTGATCTAAATCAACGTGGAACTTTTGGTCAGCTTAGAAATAGGCTCCTATTTTTGGGCCTCCACAAACCATCCAGTCTTAGTCAGTGGCATCTTCCAGCACAATGACTAGAACATAGTACCTATCAAATATGTACTTGTTAAATTAGTGAATGAATGAATGCATGAAAAGCCTCTGTTTCAAATGTCTGTGGCACATGTGGCTTAAAACATCCAGGAATTTAGCCACTGATTTCACAGTGAGCTGGGAAGGCCAAAAACCACAAGCCCATTTCTACCTTCTCAGAGGTCAAGAGTTTGGAGATTGACAAGCATAGTAGCTCATGACAACTCAGGAGGTGTTTGCTTGGTTCTTTTGACATTAACATAGCTTATTCAAGTAGGTCTGTGCCATCCTGACAGGTAGTCATGATATGCAAATGTACTTCTGCTCCCTTTCTCCCTCTCTCTCTCTCTGCTTCTTCTCCCCTTCTCCCTTTTCCCCTCCATAACCCACTAAATAAATATACAACCTCACTCTGCATAGCATCCCTATTCATCTGTCTCTCGCCTGCCACATGGCTCCCTGCCCTGGACCAGCCACCTTTGGAGATCTGCAGCATGGTCTGGTGGTGTGCCCATCCCTCTGTCTCTCCTGGCTGCCCTGTCAAGGTCTCTTACCCACCATGCGACACCCTCCTGGGACTTGCTGCCCCTTGTGGCTCACTGCAGACACTTGGGGAACCATGCTGTCCCTGCCTGGGACTGGCTGCTCTCAGGACCCACAGCCTGCTGCAGCCACTCAAGCCACTGCAGCATTTTATTTAAACCATTACATTAGTGCCTTCAGACTCAGTAGGCACTCCTACCCCTCTCCCAGGGTCGAGATCCAAAAACTGGGTAATTTTTCCACAACAATCACATGTTCCCTCTGCATGAGTGTTGACCTCTAGGCACGCCAGCAGCTTCGGTTGTGAGTTTTCCCCTTCCAGACCCCAACCACAGCCTCCATGGCCACAGTTGAGCCCTTCTCTGTTTTCTGGACAACCTGGGGTCAGTCCTCCCATGCTAGCATTGTGCAGAGCATTTGACTGGGTCCCAGGGTCCCTCAGATTTTTCTTTCTCTCTTTTTTCTTTTCTTTTCTTTTGGACCACTCATCAGTGGTCCCCACCATGGCCTCTCTGGCTTCCAAGTCACCCCGACCAGATCACGTCAGGCTTTAACACCCCACCTGTAGATAGAGGATGCTTTCCTACAAGCCCTGTGGTGTTCATCACCATTCCACACCCTGCCTGTAGAGGGGGGACATCCCCCTATAAGCCTTGTGGTGTCGCCATTTTTGTGGGTTTTCACTTTTTCAGCTACAGTATAAACCCTTACTCTGCCAGTATCCCACCAGCTCCACTTTTCCTCAAACTGTCCCTGCCACTGCTGCCAACAAGAGCAGTTGGATCCATGAGGCAGCTGTTTCAATTCCAGCCTTCTGCAACCTGCCATGGCTTGTGGCATGGCGGCTCAGCAACAGGGCAGATCATGTCTCTAGGTCTCTCTTCCATACAACATGTACTGCTGCCATTTTGACTGAGGTCAGGTGACCTTACCACCATCTTAACTGAGACCCAGGTCAGGTGACCAAGTTCTGCCATCTTTACTGAGGTAATCCTTGCCTGTTTCCCTGGTGTTAACTCTGTTACATAGGTGACCTTAGCCCCATCTTAACTGAGGTCAGGTGATTTCACTGCCACCTTAACTGAGAGCCAGGTCAGGTGACCATGTCCCACCATCTTTACTAAAGTATACCCTCCCTGGTCCCCCAATTTACTTATGGTTTTGTCTTCAAAATTCCTCTTGCTGACTCTGTTGCATGTGTGTTTTCTGCAGTGGCATGCCTTTGGTAGGGCCCACCAAAGCATCTACCTCGCCCAATTCCTGTTCACTGTGTGTGTATGTGTGTGTGTGCGTGCACGCACACATGTACCTGTTAACTGTTAAATGTTATAATTGTCTGTTCATTTTAGCTCATTCCAGCCTAACAAAACAAAAAGTTTCATGTTTTATATTGGTATGTACTTTTAAGTCTCTTTCAAAAAATACTATATATTTAATCCAACCCTGCTTTACCTGTTAAGTTGAGAGCCAGTACAGTCACTCAGACCCAGCTCTCCAGACAGATTCTATAACTTATCTATACCCAGTAAACAGCCCTCAACTGCTCAGAGATCTTGGGAATATGGCATTTAAATATTTAATTATTAAAAACTTTTCATAAAAAAAGAGACAGGTTGGCTCCTAGCAGCAGCACTCTATTTCCTCCAAAGAAGACAGAAGACAAATGGGCACAGAACATCCATCCACAATTCACTTCAACTGCCAAGTGCTGACCACTGGGGAAAATGCCTTTCATCTAAACTGAAGATCTCCAGACAGTGGACAAGATCGCTGGAATTGACAGTCTAGCTGTTCAGGTCAAGGTAGACTTGTCTTCCTACAGATTTCTTAGCCCACATGATCTTCTGGAGCCTGGCAGGCCCTGTGCTAAACAGCAAAAGTCAAATACGACCCTCAGTGACCATGGAGGACCTTGAGGAGTAGCTCTAGGTGCCAACCAAGTAAGTCTTCTGTTATTCTTAAATCAATAACTCAAATAAAATTTTATCCTTCTCAAAGATCTCTGATGCAATTTGACAGCTGAGAGGTTTTGTCAGTTTAAAAGGACAACCTCACCAAATGAATTTTAGCAAAACAAAAATACAAGTTATTAAGGTATATACCTGCAAGTTATAAAAGTGTGAGAACAAATACAAGTTATCAAATTTCTCTCTCACGCTGTCTTCCATAATCTTAAAAATACTTTTCACTGTTCAAAATATCTGTCACAGTCATTCTGACGTAAATATGCTACTGTTAATACAATGTATATGCCTAAAACTTACGTTTTCACAAACCCAAAGAATTCTTGTGAGTTCCAGGGAGCCAAATTGAAGGATTCACCTTAAACAGGTTAGATACACCCCTCTCAATTCCCTGATCCTAAATTTTCCTAAACTTAACTTTGTCCTCTGTTCTGCCAATACCTTAAAGGGGTGTAAGAGACACCAGACATTTCTATACCACTGGATAGGAACAAAGAGACTAGCTACCCCAGGATGTGACCAGCACCCAGCTTTCTCAGGTTCCCCCCAGATGATGCCCACAAATAAGCAGGAAGCAGTCTTTAGAATCTGCTACCCCAATTACTTTAATTTGTGGTACCTAAGCTCCCACCTTTTTATTATAAAAAAGAGATATAAATGCAATGATCTGTCTTGTCCCTTTAAGAGACAAGCCATGCCCACTCCCTCCCCCCTTCCACAGAGGCAAGCTGATCTTCAGCTTCCAGTCTGGGCCCCTCCCTTTTCTGTCTCTCCCAGAGAGGTAGCTGCTGCTGTGGCTTCCCCCTTTTCTTTCTCTCTGCCTCTTTCTCTGCTCTTCTCCCCTTCTCCCGTTTCCCCTCCATAACCCACTAAATAAATATCCAACCTTACTGTGCATGGTGTGCCTGTCCTCTGTCTCTCGCCTACTCTGTGGCTCCCTGCCTGGGACCAGCCGCCTTTGGATACCTGTGGTGTGGTCTCATGGTGTGCCCATCCCTCTGTCTCTCCTCATGGGACTGGCTGTCCCACTGAGGTCTCTCGCCAGCATGTGGCTGCATGCCTGGAACTTGCTGCCCCTTGTGGCCCAGTGCGGCCACTTGGGGAACTGTACCATCCCTGCTTGGGACTGGCTGCTCTCGGGACCTGCAGTCTGCTGCCTGGTGCCACTTCAGGGACCTGTGGCATGGTCTCGGGACCACTGCCCACTGCAGCCACTAGGGGACCTGCAGCATTTTATTTAAACCATAACAGACATGATCAGCAAAGCTATGGATTTCTTCTGCATGCCCACTGGAATCATGTGTTCAGAGTTTCCTGAAAGTACAGACATAAATACGGTCATCTTGTTTGTAGGAAATGAATAATTGCTAAGACATACTAAATAGTTTTCCAAAGTATTTTCAACTTCTATCCCAAAAACACTCTATGTGAATTTCTATAATTCCATATATATGCTAATACTTGATATTTTCTGACTTGTGATTTTTTGAGAAATTGGTATGTATAATAATTTATATTTAAATGTTTCTTTATGATTCAGCATTTCCTTCCAGGGTACAAAGGAAAATACTAACAAATACTTTAATATAGTTTTGAGAGCATTTGATTATTAACTATCAAAATTATTTAAGGATAGTAATAAAAGTCATACATATACAGATTGGCTTTAATTAATGTGAATGTCAAGATTCTGACTAAGGGGTAGAACTAAGTGACTGGTTCATTAGAAGGACTTAACTGTAAGGTCTCCAACAAAAGCCTCAAAACGTGGCAAACACCCTCCTACTCATACAAATAGAACAAAGCAAGAAAATTGTCCAGGGGACCATTTACAACTCCATTTCGAGTCTGGTTTCCAATTTTTGTCCTGGGCTCATCTCTGGAGAAGCAGTCTGGCTAAGATCCCCAGCCCTTCTTGGACTTGCATTCTGGCCTCACCTCTTAGCAGCTTTTCATCCTTGGGCAGATACTACAATTTGCTCATCTGTAAGGTAGAGAAGAGAATAATTCTCTAAGTGTCTTGTGAATACTCATTTGTTAATAGATGTGAGGTTAATAAGTATGGGCCCAGTGTGTTATAAACACTCATTGAGTATGAGCTCCACACATGCCAGTGTTATTAGATAACATTAGCCTTTTTGACTAATTTTTTTTATATATTTCCAGAAAAATGTAAATTCAGGCACTATTTTATATTGATTTGTTTTCTGTGGGACTTTGTTTTTTTATTTTGTTTTCACTTATATATAGTGTTTTATTCCAACCTGATACAGAAGAGACATTTAGTCATTGTTAGTCTACACAATCATTAGAAATATAATTAAGTGTATAAAATTACATGTCATCCTAAATCTCTATCTCAATGGTATCAAGTGCACTTATTTGAATCTAGTAGCTTTTCAAGTAGACCCTTAGACTTGAGAAAAATCTATAGTGTCTAGACCACTTTAAATAAATAAACTCACTGAAGGTGCTTTGGTAACATAATTATCCTACTGCAAGCCAAACAGAAGGCCAGAGAAGACCCTGGGTTAGCCAAGAGCACACATACCGCTCCTCTTAGGACCACAAACAAGACAAAGAAATAAAAACCTCAGTGCTACAAATAAACATGTCAGGAGAGGGAGCGTCAGCAGGAGAGATAGCTAACGCACTCCTGAACTCAGAACGTTGATTACCTTTGTGACTGAACAAATGGTGTGGCACAAACCAAAGCGTAGAGATGGCGAGCTCACCAGCAAGACTGAGAGCAGCTCACAAGGCAGACATGGGGGATGTGAGGACATGGAAATGGGGAGTAGAAAGGAAAAGAGGGGTGGGAAGAAAGGTTAACTGTGGTTCTGAGCTACTGTCTCCACCTTCACACACTACTGTGCATAGAATGAACGAGTCATAGCCAGATATTTACCCCAAGACAAATAAAATAAGCAATAAAAATAGGATACCCATTTCAAATGGGTTCCCTTATATAATGTCCTGAGACAGAACTCCAAAAGAAACCGACTCTCAAATAAGTGTTTTTGTGCTTTCAAATGAGAATAAAGTTTGTGGGGAGCAGACTTAAACAAAATGAGAAAGCAAGAAATGTCACCACAGAATACCAAATAGCTCAGGTAACCCTAGAAGACACTCACAAGCTGAGATGGCCCTTTAGAGTTCCAGGCCTGAGCAATGAGGCCAACTCATCTTCTAGTCCCACCCAACCTCACACAGGGGTGATTGTTGATCCATCACTAGTTTCAGCTCACCCGAGGAGGGGACTGGTAACACCCTCTAGGAGGGACACTAAAAACAACAACCTGAGCACCAGGCAGGGGAGAGATGAGGCCTTGCTGTGGGGAGAAGTAGGAAGGGTCTCCAGGTAGCATGTAAGTAGCACCCCCATACATTCCAGAAACCATCACAGTATCAGTAAAGCGATGACAAATTGCTGTAATAAAAAAGCAATGAGAAGAAAGAAAAACATTAATTTGATATGTAACGTGTTTGCCAAGTAAAACGTACTCCAAAGACATGTGTGTTAGGCAAGAAATCTTAAGTGAGCAACAAAGAATGAGGTGAAATAAACAATAAAAAAAACCCACGAAACAGAGTTGTTACGTGAACCACGAGAGTCTGTTAAAGGGTCTCAAGACACTGCCCATGGTTCCCAGGGACTGCCCAGAGCAACACAGAGTTTAAATCAAGAATACCAATGCTGAGGAGAGAAAAGAAAGGCTGATAAGAAATGAATATTAATAGAATAGAACTTACAGGAATAAAGAGGGGAAAGGCAGAGGAAGAGCGATATCGACACAAGGCTTTTACAATAAAATCCATTGCTACCCCCTGTCTGCTTGTAAAATTTCAGAACCCCCAAAATTAATCTCTTTAATATTAAAGATTATAAAACTGTGTGGAGAGGGGTCAGGGGCACATAGGAAAGTGACACATAGAATAAACAGTTTTGTCACCAGCAACACGGCCATAAAGGAAAGTGAGTTTTGACCTAGACTTTTAACCCAGATAGCATGCATATCAATAATGAGCTCAGAATAAAGAAAATGGAGAAAATTTTCCTCTCACTTAGTTTTTTAATTAGGAGTTTCTTCCATATGTGCTCCATGAAAATGTGGGGGTAAGGCAAAGACAAGACGAATGAAAAGTCAAAATCCAGCCTAAGAAAGGGAGAGAAGGCAGGCCTGCAAAGATGCCGGAGCCCAACATTAGTGCTCTCGATTGAAACCCCTTCCGCTCAGCTCTTCTTAATTCTAGCTCTTGCTTTCTTGCTCATTTACGATTTCTTGCCTTACACACACAATCTGTGGAGCACTTTTATTTGGCAAATACTTTCTGTATTAAATTGTTTATCTTCTTCCTCATTGCTTTTATTACATAAATTTGTTATTGACTATAAATCCAGAAGGGAGACCCTTCCATCAAGATAGTAGTTCCTGGCTTTGAAGGCATTTTTACTGAAAGTTGATAAACAAGGGTGGAAAAATGGACTTTTTCTTTCCTTTTTCTTTTTTTTTTAAATGAATGCAACAGGGGAAAATATCCAAATTGTGATGTAAAAAGAAAACCAAGTCGTTGCTGTATGGTGGATAGTTTTAATCGACAAAATAAATGCACTTTATTGATTTTAAACTTTTAGCCAACCTTGTAGACAACGCACAGAGCATTTAATTAAAGTTACAAAGAAGAATGGAAAGGCTGAAAATTTAAAAGTAAAGGTGAAGCTAAAAATAGCAGTTTGGTTTCACAAGAAAGAAGGAACAACTATGGGTTCCTCACATCCTCCTGCACCACATAGGCAGCCAGGAGATGCTACTCAGTTAGCCACCAGCCCAGAAGCAGAATCTCAGGATTATTAAGACATGAAATTAACAGAGAAACTAAAAATAAACTGCTCTAAGTATGAGAATGGGGGAAAGTCTCAAATTATTATAACAGATAAAATGCACATCAGAAAATCTACAGCTAATATTTGAGGTGGATTAATAACACAGAAGCATATATTGTTTTAAAATATAGCATAAACTTCAGAGGAACACAAGTATAAATTCTATAAAGTACCCAAATTTAGTGTATAGTTGGTAATTTGTCAAAGTGGGCCAGTAGACGATTGCTTATAAATCCTAATGCACATATTTGACAAGGAGAGCTAGTGGGAGACAGAGGAAAAGATAATAGATGCTGGGGGGGAATGGATAAGTAGGTAGGGAGATAATAAATAGAAAGATGGAAATCAGAACAAAAAAACTTGGAAAAACTACAACGTGATCAGTTTCATATCTATTTTGCAATTATTATGAACCATTTTGATCCAAAAATTAAAAATGAGAACTTCCTGCTATTACAAAATCATAGCTCTCATAGGAAACAACTCAAGACAACAACTATTCACTGAGTACTTCTTATGAGGTAGGAACAAAGGTCATTTCTATACAGTCACAGATGTGAATGCACCACAGGACATGGCTTCAAACTCTCTTGCCAGTTCTTTACAAAGAGAATACCAAGTTCACAGTAGGTAAAGTGAAAATTAAAATGTGTATTTAGAGCCAACTTACAAAAGACAATAACAAAGGCAGTGAAGAGGAAGTACAGGTTGATTGCATGACATAGAGCTATCAAGCTGGAACTGATTAAGAAGTGTCTTCCCTCTCAACTAGAGTCCAGAGAGCCCTGCAAGCTTCCAGGAGACACAAGGCACTAACACTCTGACCTAGCGATGAACCCTGCTAACCAGCAGACCAGCGTGCCGGACAAGATATAATAATGATTCTCCTGGTATGAATTTGATGACCACTCCACAGGAAGTAACCCACATCTGGCACTGTAAACCTAGGGAGAAAAAAAGGCATGGCCAGTCAAACCCAGACCCCAGGAGGAGACCGAAAACAGCCATTGCTAAATTGATGCATGAATGGATGCCTTCTAAACATTTTTGTTGGTACCCATAAATGAATTCTGTTCTTAGTCTTATTCAGAGCAGGCCGTTTCCAGTGAATGATGAGACTTATGGCTACAGAATGTGCTTGAGGGTGAATGGCGCATGAGGGCTCAGTCCTAAACAAGGCGTTTCTGTATATACTCCTCTCTAGAACTCGGAACAATGAAGAGGAGGGAGAAGAAAGGGTGCAAGAGTGAGAGATAGAAAGAAACTCTGCCACACACTGTCTCCTGGGCAAGACACAGACGTTGAAACATGAACTTACACAGCTGTGGGTGTCTACACTGAGTCTGTACAAGAATGGCCCGTCCGCAGTCAGGCATCGATGGAGGAGGGCTTAGGGGTTCCCAGCCTTCACTGCTCAACTATTTGCTACATTAGATAGAATAAGTAGAAAGCCATTGCCTTTGCTTGGGTGACCACTAGTGACTGCGCCCTCCCAGATTTCAGTACACAGTTCCAATACAATGGTCATATAGATAGTCTTACTTCAACCAAATGGGTCATGAAAACAAACTCAAAAGGCAAGAATCTGGGAAAGGGACTAGTGTGAGTGGTAAATAAAAGAGAGAAGAAAAGAATAATAAAACTTCATTATATACATGCATGAAATTGCCAAAGGAGCAAATGCACAAGAAGGAAGGAAGCAAAAAGAATAAAGACAGCAATGAATGAAGGAACAAAGGAAGGGGCAAAGGGTGGAAAAAAGGAGAGAGAGAGGAGAAAGAAGAAATCATTTTCTCAGCCACAGCAGATTCGTTCGTTTCAGCGTCACGAGACCCTGGGGACGTTTAAGATGGATCGTGCCCACCTTTTCTCTCCCACTTTGCCTTCTCTGCACCCAGGGCAAGGTGCGTACATCATGTTGAAGTTTTGAGCCATTATTGGAATTAGAACCTTGACCGCCACTGCTGGTGGCCACAGGATAAGATGCTGAAGGCAGACAAAGTGGTCCATTACATATGGTGGAGAGAAGCTATTTAAAGACGCCTCTTCTGAGGAAAGGTCTTCCGATTAAATAGGTAAATTCTGACTTCCTTTTAAAAGGCCGATGTTTCCTTGTCATATTTCAGCATTTGTGTTGCAGCTGTCTTACTGCATGTGCACAATGGGATGCATTAATGGTGAGTTTTAATTTAAATATTCAAAATGATGCTTCTCCTCTTACATCGTTTTCTACGTGAATAACTCGCAGTACTTAGGACGCGAAAGTGAGCCCGACTGGAACTGCTTGTTAGGACGATTATAAATAGCACCAACCAGCGAAAAGTATAAAAGCCAAGGACGCTCAAAACTGATTGATGAGGCCGTCAGCATTCACCTATTAAGGGTTCTAAAAATAAGTCTATTAATGTTGTCAGCATCTATTCTTTCCACTCTTAATGCAACAAATTCACAGCAAAATATATGATAAAAAACATTCCATTTGAAACTGGCAGTTCAAGATAATGCCATTTAACTGCTTTATAATGTCATGCAATTATTTTATGGTAATCAAAAAGCACTTAATGTGTATATTTGAATGTTTTTCCTTTATGCACGAAATCACAGTGTCCTTGGAGTACTTACCTTGATTTGAATATTTAGGTTCAATACAAAAGCTCAGATATTAATTTAGTAATACATCTAAAAGAAAGATCAATATAGGACACAAGTTTTCCCCAAAGGCTCCAAAGAGATCAAGGCATGAGATACGTGCATCTGTGGCTAAGTAGCACAGGCTAACAACAATTGGAACAGAAAACTCTGAGCTCTAGAGGAGGCAGGCGTTTTTGCCTGTGGTGGAAAAACTGTTAAATTACTTAGCATTTCAAGCTGCATTTCCAAGCTCTAAGTTTCTTCTCTATGAGGTAGGGATAATATCTACTTAACAAGTAACTGGTTGAATGAGCATTTTTATGTGAAATGTGTATCACAGCACCTGGGCACAAGTAGACAATAAACGTTAGTAATCTCTTAACTGCTGTGAATTGATAATCGATGCCCTATAAGGTGTAAGAGAATATTGGTATAAAGTAATCTGAAGTCATCCGTTCCCCCTAAAAAGTTAAAGCTACTTGCCGATTCAACAAAGGATTTGAAGTGTTATAGACAAAGTCCACAAAAATGAGCTCCTGTTCAATCCTGTAAGAAATTCAAGGAGGAGCCACCAAAGGCAATAGCAAATTTGTGGCTTGTGGATCTTATGGTGAGCGTCAGCAACTGGCGAGACCGTTGAAGGCAGTGATGGTGTGCAGTGTGAACACAGAAATAACTGCCAAGATTCCCAGACAGAACTGGGAAGGGAAAATCTACTTGAAAGAATACAGCACTCTGAGGTATCCCTCAAATATTAAGAAAACTGGAATTTGACAAAGAGAACGTTGTCCTTTTATCTTCATTGAATTGGAATAAGTAAAGTGTTTCTAAAACGGGGAAAGAGGTAAATTTATATATTTAGGAAGTCTACCCAGTTTTACACTAACACCACATAACTTTCTACCCCAAAAGCAAAAGTAAATTGAACTTCAAAACAACTAAGAGCTTTTAAAATGTAAAACACACCCTCATAAATGTAGCAGTGTAAGCTACAGTCAAGTGGAAAAATAATTACATATTATGTATAGGATAAAGGACATATCAAGAAAATATAAAGAATGTTCCCAATTCAATATTAAGAAGATAAATGACCAGCATTTAAAGTTGTCAAAATATTTCAACAACTACTTCACTAAAATAGATATAAGAAAGGCCAATAAGCACATAAAAATGTTCAAAAGCATACATCATGAGGAAAAGCAAATTAAAGCTATGAGATATCGTCTTAGTTTGGGGCACTATTGCTGTTACAAAACACCAAGACCAAAAGCAATCTGAGGAGAAAAAGGTTGACTTGACTTATGCTTCCACATCCATAGTCCATCACTGAAGGAAGTCAAGACAAGAACTCACACTGGGCAGGAACCTAGAGGCAGGAGCTGATGCAGAGGCCATGGAGGGGTGCTGCTTACTGGCTTGCTCCCTATGACTTGCTCAGCCTGCTTTCTTATAGACTTCAAGACCACCTGCCCAGAAATGGCACCACTCATAATGGGCTGGACCCTCTCTAATCAATCAATAATTAATAAATTACTCTACAGTCTTGCCTACAGTCCCATCTTACAGAGGCATTTCTCAATTGGGGTTCCCTCTTCTCAGATGACTATAGCCTGTGTCAAGTCTGCATAAAACTAGCCAGCACAGTTGACCCCTGTCAACTTGACACTCTATACGTTTTAAGATAAAAAAATTGTTGTTGTTCATCCTTGAGATATTAATATCACAAATATATATTCAAACTTAAAATTTCCAGTCTTTACCAACTCAAATACTTTAAAAGTTCAGTCTGTAAAAATCTAATCTCTTTTAAAATCTTAAGGTCTCTCAGTTATGGGCTCCAATGATATGAAAAAATAAGTTAAATACTTTCTTACTTCAAGGCAAAAGAACAAGGGATTAGTCACAATTTGAACAAAGTAAAACCACATCCCCAACAGTGTAAATAATTTAATGCCCAATATTTGGAATTCACTCACAATTTTCTAGGCTCCTTCAAGGGGCTTTGGGTTACTTCTCCAGCTCCGCCCTCTGAAACAAACACGCCTTGTCGTCTAGGCTCCAGCTGGCTCTCCTTCACAGCTGTTACTATTCGTAGCAGTCCTCCCATGGTGCTGCCATCTCCAAAATGCTGGGGTCTTTTGCTGCAACTGGGCTGCACTTTCTCCTACTGGTCTCTCTTCACGGTGTCAAGCCTCGACTTTTCCCTATGACTCTTTCAATCCTGGGGTTTTCATTGCCACTCTGGCTGCTCTTCACCAAGGCCTCTCCTGGCCTCTCGTGGCCAAGCCTAAGCTGCTCTCCATGACCCCTTCATGCCTTTGAAACCAGTACCGCCATGACCAGGTTTGACTGCCAGCAAAAGTACAACCTTGGCCGCCTCTGGAGCACAGCTTCTATGTGCTGACTCTGCCAAAACACTTCCAGATTTCAACTCGGTGATGTTGGTCTCTTCTTAACCATAGCATATTCTTCAGCCCCAGCTGTGAGCAGCATCCAACGGTCCAGCAAAAGAAAGGTTTGGCTTTTGATTACTCACAGCTGATTCTTCAGCCCCAACTGATCAGAACCAGGGGATCTTAATTCAAAAGAATAAACGGCCCTGGTAGTCTTTGAACCTCCCTCTGAAACATCACAAACCAGGTCTCCATTGTCTGTACTGCTTTCAACATTCCTATCTTGCAAGCTCTTACAGAACATCCCACTGAACTCTCAATACTCAGTGTCTTCTCTCGAACAAAGTGCCAAAGCTCTTCCACAATCCTCCCAAAAACAACATGTTAAATTTTGTCTCAGTCAGATCCATCATAGCAGTACTCCACTACCCCAGTACCAATCTCTGTCTCAGTTAGGGTCACTATTACTATGATAAAACACCAAGACAAAAAACAACATAGGGAGGAAAGGGTTTACTTAGATTATACTTCCACATCCATAGTCCAACACTGAAGGAAATCAGGACAGGAACTCACACTGGGCAGGATCATAGAGGCAGGAGCTGATGCAGAGGCCATGGAGAGATGCTGCTTACTGGCTTGCTGCCTATGGCTTGCTCAGCCTGCTTTCTTATAGGACTGAGAACTGCCAGTCCTAGGGTGACCCCGCCCACAGTGGGCTGTGTCCGCCCACATCAATCACTAATTAGGAAAATTCTCTACAGGCTTGCTCACATCTCAATCTTAGGAAGGCATTTTCTCAACTGGGACTCCCTCTGCTCAGATGACTCTTGCTTGTGTCAAGTTGACATAAAATTAGCAAGCATAGATGTCATTGTTAGGATTGTAATGAACACAAACAGTAACCAGTGTTGTCCGGAGTAGAGAAAACCATGGAGGACATTGAGAAATTAGCATTCCCACATATTACAGGTAGACATGTAAAATGGTGCAGCTACTTTAGAAAAAATGTCTATTAACTTTAGGAAAGTTTTGTTAAACTATAAAACAGACTTACATACATAATACATTTATTCCACTTCAGATTCTAACCAGGAGAGTAAAAACAAACAAACAAAAAAAAACAAAAAACGTGTTCTAGATAGCTTTGTCAAATTGTCACAGTCTAGCATCACTTGAGAAGGGATTACCCACTGAGTTTGGTCTGTAACATGTTTGTAGGGATAGTAGTCTTGATCCTTAATTAAAGTCAGAGAGAACCTAACCCAGCATTACTTGGGCAGATTGTCCTATGCTAACTAATCGTAAGACTACATGAGAGTCAGAGACTGATCCTTGAAAGCATCATTCCTCCATGGTTTCTATTTGAGTTCTTCACTGACTTCTCTTAATATTAAACCATGACCTAGAAGCAGAAGCCAATAAACCCTTTCTTCCCCTGAGTTTCTGTTGGTCAGGGTCTTTTATCACAGCAACAAGAAGGAAATTGGAATACCACCCAAAGACATGTCATTCAAATATTCACTAGAGCACCATTCATAATAACCAGAAACTAGAAGCAGCCCAAATGTCCACCTCTAATAGATGGATAGCTAAAATGTAACATATCAATGTAATTGTGATTGTCAATATGAAGAAATAAAACACTGGAACACATGTGGTATGAATAAGTCTTACAAACATCACACTGCAGCAAGTACAACAAATTAAAACCTGTATTGTTCAGTACCACTTATAAGTGTCTAGGAAAGCGATCCATAGGAATAGAATATTACTTTGTGGTTTTCAGGGACAACAGCATGAATGAGGAAAGAACACAAAGGGCACATAGAAGGGATCCTTTGCGTTAGTGAAAACTGCACTGTGGAGAAGACTGCTCGACTCCAAATTTATTAAAAATCTTAATTGTGCACTCAAAGTGCACACAAACTCTATCCCAACAAATCTGCTTATAAACAAATAAATTAAGAAGAAGGTTGACGACATTACTAGATGTGTACAACCAGTGAGAAACTTTGATTTTCCAAGAATGTCGGCTGAGGTATTTAAGGGGCACAAAGACATTCCTGAGCATCAGACGAGAATAAGCAGAAGAGGCAAATGCAGGGATTAGGCACAGGAAAACTAAGACTCTACCTGAGTTTTCAGACTTTTAACTTGGAGTTGCTACACACTAAGCCCATAGAGTTCTGTGTGCTTAAACTGTGTGGGGGGACTGAAGGGGGTCTCTGCAAGTATCAGGCAGGTAAGAAAGTAAACAGCAAAGAGGTGACAATGAAAACCTGGTTCAGAATGACTTTGTCAACCTGAATCGAGACTTGGGAGTCTGATCCCAGGTGGCTTATTCCCAACAAATTAAAACATGGTATAATTGGGGGGGAGGGGTTCCTGGTATAATACAATTCCCAGTGCATAAGAAAGCATAATTACATCAAAACTTGACGCAGAGTACATGTCATTTCTTACAAGACGATGGGTTATAGACATAGGCTACCTGTGCTAGCTTAAGGGCTCAGGTAAGGGGCTGGCCCGGTCTCCGTGATACACATAGCTTAGAGGTCATTTTGGATATTAGCCCCCTCTGATTCCTGGTTGTAGGAGCTTAGCTGAGCCTTGGCTGTAAGGTCATTGCTAGCCACCACTGTAGGAGCTTGATATTGAAAGACCCTCGCGGCGGAGGTCTTCAATGGAGTGCCGCCAGACTCAATAACCAGACCATCAGATGCAACAAGCAAGAGGTTTTATTCCTCGATTGTACAACTGGGTGCTACAGCCCTCGGGAGACTGAGCACCCCGAACATCCTAGCAAGCAACTTTTTATAGGCAAAAACCACAAGTTTAACATGAATTATCATATGGGGTACGAGTACATCCAGGATTGGTCTAGAGTATCGAACCAAGGTTACAACAAGGGCAAAATTAACATAGTCCGCCTATTCTAAGAAAAACACAAGTCTTTACGAAACATGTTTATCTTAACTGAGTGCGCCAGCTGCAACCTGTTTTGGCAACTTGTTGGTTTCCTGGTGGGTGGGAGATAGGGGAACTAACTAGGGTTCAAGTAATGGACAAAACTTGTTTATCACATTCTGTATTTTCCCGGCGCCTTCCTATGTGGGTGACTTTAATTTTTAGGGTTGGGGTCTTTCAATATGACCAACAGACAATGCAGATGACCACACTATTAATCACTTCTAATCCCCAGCTTTCTGGATGAAAGAACAGATTTTTTTCATCTGTCCCATTGGAAGGACAATCCTATGTGCTTAACATTCCTGGTTTCTCTGGAGATCTGTGAGCATAAAGACGTTCATGCTATGCTCCCTACATCTCATCCCTTCTAATTTTTTAAAGAAAAAAATAGTGGCTGTAATAGAGGTCCAGTTTTACTGCATTGGCTCTATAGCTGGTCTAATTAATACAGGCAACCATAGGAGAATTATAAGAAGAGCTGAGGACTGAGGAAAGGAGAAAGCCATTTTAAACAGGACAGCCATTCAAAGGTCACTTGAGTTTGTCTATCTCTTTATGTAAGTCATTAATATGGCCATCCTTCATATGGGGAAAAACTGGCATGCTTAAGCAACACACGCCAGGAAGTTGTTGACAACCAAGATAATACTTGAGCAACAAATAATCTGTAGTAGTTCTATTCTGTAAAAATGTGGTTGTCCATTCACCCATCTCTAGATGGATTTCTGCTAATACTTTTGCTATAATATTAGTAGTTTTGCTAATCATAAAGGCCATTTCTGAGACTTTTCTGTACCCCAGTAACTATTTCTGGGACAGGCAGTAAAGGAGTCAGAACATTCCTGGTTTCTCTGGAGATCTGTGGGCACAAAGATGTTCATGTCATGCTCCCAACATCTCTTCCCTTCCAATTTTTTAAAGAAAAAAACGAGTTACAACAGGATTAAATAAATGCAAGAATCATCACTCAGGAAGTACTCTCATAATTCTATTGATTAGTTGTAAAGATTTATTGAGAAAAATGGGTGTAATACAGCCTATTCCACATAAACCTTTATAATTGCAGGAAGGGCTGTATAAGCAACATTTTTCATACACACACACACACAGGTCTAACCCAAAGGCAGTTGTTTAACAGAGGGAAGATTGTGAACAGAAGTAGAGTTTCAATAAGGAGGGATGGAGGGAAATAAGTACATTCAAAATGTAAACAATGTGACAGGAAAACATTGACAGGAATATCAAGGGAGCTCTATAAATATAGGTAAGGGTGGGATTCTTTATTGTCCCATTATTTGTGCATAGTGCCTATGAGTGATTCCTATGCCAAATAAATTTCTTTTCAAGATCCTGGGAATAGAGGGTCTTTTCTGATACATAGATTATTCCTGTTGACTGCCATAATCCAAATGAAGCCAGGGGTTATTTTCTAAACCATCGGCAATAGTGTGGGTCAGTCAGAATAGGTGAGACATAAAACCAATAAAATGGCAAAGTAAAAGAAATTAAATTAATATGGAAATAATATTTCAACCTTAAAGATCTAAATATGATTATATTTTAAGTGTTTTCAATCACCCTGGATTTTTTGCTTTTTCGAATGGAGTTCAGTATCGTTCTTTTGAGGTCTTGAAGAATTTTGCTGGGCATTGCATTGAATCTGTAGATTGCTTTTGGTAAGATTGCCATTTTTACGATGTTAATTCTGCCTACCCAAGAGCATGGGAGATCTTTCCACTTTCTGGTGTCTTCTTCAATTTCTTTCTTCAAAGATTTAAAGTTCTTGCCATACAAGTATTCCACTTGTTTGGTTAGAGTTACTCCAATATATTTTATGCTATTTGTGGCTATTGTGAAGGGTAATGTTTCTCTGATTTCTTCCCCAGCCCTTTTATCATCTGTGAACAGGAGGGCTACTAGTTTTGTTTTGTTTTGTTTTTTAGTTAATCTTGTATCCTGCTACATTGCTGAAAGTGTTTGTGAGTTGTAGAAGTTCCTTGGTAGAATTTTGGGGGTTGCTTATGTAAACTATCATATCATTAGCAAACAGTGAGAGTTTGACTTCTTCTTTTCTGATTTGTATCCCCTTGATCTCCTTTTGGTGTCTTATTGCTCTAGCTAGGATTTCAAGAACTATATTGAATAGATATGGAGAGCGTGGACAACCTTGTCTTGTTCCTGACCTTTAACACTGACCAACTTTACATGGTTGCTCAGGGCTGGAGAGATAGTAAATGCTAGACTCATAACCAAATAGTTGGTCAACAGATCACATTAAATGGAGCCTCCAAAGGAAAATTAGTTTAAAAGACAGACCCCATCACCACCCTGTCAGGAGGTGGCTGTGGACATGTTTCTGTCTGTTTCCACGCCATCCATCACCATAGATCTACTTATTCATTCCTGCTTCCCACACTTCCCTTTGTGTGTCTGGCACTCCAGAGAGTCTCGACAGTTTTAATTAAAGTGACGATTCCAAATAGCAAATCCTCCTGGGTATTTTGACCACCAAGTGTTGATTTCACCACTACTTCAATCAGCATTCAAGTTCTAGAAATGTCTTATATGGGGTAGGGGTGCTTTACTCCCTTTATAGCTTCCTCCAGTGCCTTTTTCTGTTCTCATTTTTAAACTTTTATGTGTATGTGAATATATGTCACATGTGTGTTGAAGACCATGTAGGTTAGCCACTAGTGTGAGATTCCCAGGAGCTGAAGTATCGGGGGGCTGTGAGCTGCCCGTATGGGTTTGGGGAACTGAACTTGGGTTCTCTAGAAGAGTAGGAGGCATTCTTAACTACTGAAAAAATCTATCTTCAATGACTGCTTGTATCTTTTACTTTTGCTGTGTGGCTATAAGCACTTTCAGAGTAGAACCCTTAAGACAGACAAGTTGACATACTCTGGAGAAGATCAGTGAATGTCTACAGACTAAAAGGTTAAAGGAAATTTAAATTATTTAAATACTAATAAAAATTTAGTAATTTTTAAGAACAAAAACAAAGCCAAGTCAGTCAAATTTTATTATTTGAATATAGTTTATTTAATCTCACAAACATTTGAGATGTAGTAGAATTCAAAGATTTATTTCTTTTATTTATTTCTCAAAAAGAGAAAGAGTAAAAAAAATGAACAGAATAAGACAGTGGATGAGATAGAAAGGGAAAAAACCAGCAGAATTAGAAAATACTATCTCTGTGCCATCTGATACTCTCTTTGGTGATAATGAGGCAAATCACCTGGCAAAGAAGAATTGAATTAAACACGAACATATTTAGCAAGCTGAAATACAATCAGGATGTTTTCTTGATGCCTGGTACTCATCTGCAAATAGCATTTTGGTAAGAAGGTTGCTGGCTGAGTCTCAAGTACTGATTCCATGGTTATATCTCTTGATCATATTGATGGCAATCAAGCCTGCTTCCTTGCAGCCAAGAGGGAGGCGTTTGGAAATACCTTAGGATCCCTGGCTAAGGAAGCAGCAGCTTAACTTTGGTATTCAGAAAACATGTGGACCTTTGCATTTCACTGTACCTTAGGCTGTGAGAAAGCTGTCGGACTTGTTTCCTTCAGGACATCTCTTACAGTTCCTTTGCTCCACTTCTTTCCCCTTTAGGGCTTAGGGCCCTCTCACAGAATCCCCATGCCTTGAATAATAAGTAGAAAAACCAGTTACTCTGCTGTAATTTTGTATGTCCCAAGTAAACATCCTTAATCAAATCTCTGACATTTGGGATGCCTGGAAGGGAAGAAGCCAGGAAAAGGTCATGTCTGGTGCTTAGCTGTTGTTTTGAGAAAGAAAATCTAGTTTCAAGTTTGATGGAACCAAAGCATGGAAGAGTAATTCTAAGGTTGATCCTGAGAACAGAGGTGACAAGGGGACTCCGCTGACCCAGTACATACCACACTGTGGGCACCCATGCCCAGTAGGTTGGTCATGGTTGGCCATTTCAATTTCACTGGGGAGAACTCTGCAAAAAAATAAAATTAAAATTCAGAAATCTGAGGTTATATGCTCAAATGATAAAACTAAGCATATTATGAAACTGGGTTTTTAACATGGGTCTTCTAACAGCAAATGTCCTGCCCATTGTATTACACTCTAGTGACAAAAACACTTCCTTAAAGAAGACAAGTAGAAGGATGCTGTGGTATTTTGGATAAGAATGACCCACATAGGCTCATATACTTGAATGCTTAATCACCAGTGTAAACAGAAGTTTCTGTTCTGCCTGGTTCCCCAGCCATTCAGTCCCAAAGAAACACACAGAGGCTTATATTAATTATAAACTGTTTGGCCTATTAGCTCAGACTTATTACTAACTAGCTCTTACAACTTAAATTAACCCATAATTCTTACCCATGTTTCATCATGTTGCTTGGTACCTTTTCTCAGAAAGGCATTCTTATCTTGTTTCCTCTGCATCTGGCTGATGACTGCATCTCTCTCCCTTTCCTCTTCCCAGAATTCTTAGTCTGGTTGCCCAGCCTATACTTCCTGTCTGGCCACTGGTCAATCAGCATTTTATTAAACTAATACAAGTGACAAAACTTTACAGTATACAAAAAAATTATTGTACAGCACACCAGGTAACTATTTGAGAAGGATTCAGAGGTGCAACCTTGCTTGAGGAAGCGTGTCCTTGAGGGTGGAGTGGGATTGCAGGATTCGGACACTCACACCAGACCCAGTGCTTCTCTCTGTCTGCCACCTACAGATTAGGATGTAGCTCTCAGCAACTGCTCTAGTGTCACGTGTGCCGCCATGCTCCCCACTGTGATGAAAACAAACTAGCCCTTTTAAACCAAGAGAAGTCCCCAATTTAAATGCTTTCTTTCATAAGAGTTTCTTTAGTCATGATATTTTTTCATAGCAATAGAACAGTGTCTAAGACAGATGTTCCCAGTTAGGAAGGAAATATTTTAAAGATGAAGAGGTTGTGACCCTCGACATATGCTTTCAATTACCATCCAGTGCAGTGCTCCTTCAGAACCCCTAGCATCCTCTCCTTCATGGCCAGGACTCTTAGGACAGAGTTGCTGCACAATTGGTACCACAAGTGGCTTCTTTCCTGCTAGCTCCCCTGACCTTCTGGCCAAAAGAGAAAAACAGTATCTTTTGTGACCATAAGGAATACTGCATGAGTGCATATCTTCAGCTTCCATGCAGTAATAGACTGTTATGGTTGCCTGGCAGAGCTCTCTTCAGCTATTGTCAATTCCAAAGCCTCAGAGATGCACTGTCTCAGACAAGCCATTTCATACTTTTAAATCTTCAGTTTTCTCTCCTTCATTTTACAGGAGAAATCACAAGCACCCATTCTTAGGACAAAGGCCAAGGACAAATGAAACAGAACCAGTTAAATGTCTACTGTGTATCAAGGGTTTAAGACATGGCCACTGTTCTTGTTGTGCTTACCATAAAATTGTAAGTACACTGGTCTGGGATTCCCCCCATCTTGGTTTTTAGAGACAAGGTTTCTCTGTGTACCTTGGCTATCCCAGAACTTGCTCTGTAGACCGGACTGGCCTCGAACTCACAGAGATCCACTTACCTCTGTCTCCAGAATGCCAGGATTAAAGGAATGTGCCGCCACATCCTGGTGGTCTGGGGTTCTTTTATGAGCCTGATAAAGGCTTTCCTTGATAAGTAAAGAGCTAGGAAAGCTGTCAATGAGTTTCTCACTGACTTACCAAAATTTTAAACAGATTACAGGTGCACTGTGCTAGCTCATCGGACACAGTGTGCTCACTGGGCAATTGGCTCTGACAGTTTTCAAGCATAAAATGAGATGCATTGTGCCTAAATATCTTAATCAGCTGAAATAAAATTACAACTACCTGCAGAGTCTTGTTCCCTAATAACTTTGGATCTAAAATCTGTTCTCATTCAAGAAGTCATATGTGCATTAATATGCCAAGGAGACTGAGGAAGGGTGGGAAGGGAGGAGTATGGACTAACATCATGAAACCTCCTTTTTCTTTTCTTTTCCTTTCTTTCCTACTTTGTTGTTATTTGTTTGCTTGTTGTTTTTGAGATGGGTCTCATGTAGCACACACTGGCTTTGAACTTCTGATCCTTCTCACTTCCCAAGTGCTAAAAGTGGCTTGCACTTCTAAGCCCAGGTTAACGGTACTGGGAATCATGTTCGGGGCTTTGTGTATGCTGGATAAGCGCCTCTCAAATTGAGTTATATGCACAGCCCCTGAGATACGTTTTCTGGCTTTAATATCAATGACTTCTCTGGGCCAGCATGCTAAATGAAGCTTCTGACATTCCAGGATTATACAAGGGTTATTGAGAGAACTATAAATTGGGCAGAATAAGAATGATAGTAAGTCCAAGGGAAATCCAGTGCAATCAAAGAAAAAAATTGATTTGGGGTATGTTTGTGTAGCAGTAAGAGTTACTTCTAAGAATGGACTGTCTCACTTCTGGATCATCCAGAACTAACACGACAATGGCATTGATATGACCTTGGTGTTGCATTTCTCTAGCCTCTAGTCTAGAGACTAGGCAGCTATCATCCAACACTGTTATTCAGTCACTTAAAGTCAGCCTGGTTAATCTTATCATAATTCCCAGCTTCTCTCCAGTCTGAAACAGACACAACAGCAAACAGTACCGGGGAAGTGTTTGTTACCTTGAAGGCATCTCAGTCTGCACAGCGCAGGCAAGGCTGTTTCTCGGTAGCTCTGAGCTGGAAGTGTGATGGCACAGAAGTGACTTCCCAGGGCACCAAATCATTAGACAAGTACAGTACCATGCCATAGTTCTGATGCAAATAGGGCAACAAGAAGACCAAAAACAGTGCAACTGAGGAAGAACCTGTTTCCAGATGGCAGGAGCAGCTGAGGAGTCTAGACAGCAGTGGGAGTATAGGAAGAAGAGTGGTCCTGACCTCCATTCTGCAGAGCTCAAGCAGACTGAAAACTGAAAGAAATCTGGACTTTCGATGGATACTCTAGAGTGGGGTTGTTGCTGCCCATGGTTCAGAGAAAGCTAATCATATATAATAAAGCTCAGAATAGTAGCTAAAAAGAATGGAGTGGACTTTCTCTAGGAAAGAGAGGACTGAAACAGGGTTAACCATACAAGTGAACCTACTGTGGTTTGAGTATCTGTCTACAACTAAGGAAGTGACCCCTTACCCCGAGACAGCCCTGTTCCGTGGACAGGGTTCTAGACTACCTATGTGACAGAGGTAAGTTAAGAGTCTATAACTCATCACTAAAACAATAAGACACTTTCCGGAGTCTATTTGGGGGGAGTGGGGGAGATCGATGATTCCATATGATTCCATACGGGACCATGGACCATAACTGTCAGAAAGTCCTTTAGACAGTGGGGTGAGCTGGAATAGGAAGCCTTTGTTCATGCTTAGTCTTCTTTTACACAGATGGCTCAAAACTGCAGAATAATTAAACACAGGCAAGCCTTATGTCTATGGTTTTAAAACTTATAAATCCTATTCCCATTTCATCATGATTTCAAAAGATGAGCTTCATTAGCCTAAATAAAAAGGCTTCTCTCATATATTACAGTGCAGATACAAAGACTTTGTAATTAGCTAGAAGTCTTGGCTTTGTGGTTTCCTAGATGGGTACTGAAGCTGTATTTTATATATGAAAAATCACTGAGGATTGAAGGTAGAGAAATTACATTATGACATAAATAAAGAAGATAGTAATGCCTTTACATTATTTATAAGAATCAAGAAAACCAGTGTTGATGGTCTTCACTGGATTCAACAACAGACTGTGTCTTGACATAATCAGAATTACAAGATAATTAATGCAATAGCAGCTGAAATGCCAAAATCCTCAACAAAAGTTGAGCAAACAACTGAATTGAGCTTTGATGACAAGAATTACATGTTAATCACAAAGTCTACAAGATTGGTTTAACATTTGAAAAATCAACATAACCCACTACATCAATAAGCTAAAATATCAGTAATACTTTACCATAACAACAGATATTTTTTAAATTGATAAAATTCACCACCCATTCAATATTTAAAAAAAAAGGTTGACAAATTATAACTCTCCAGAAGTGAGAGAAACTGTTAGGGTCAAAGAAAAGTTCCCAAGAAGATACCAACAGTCACATATGCAATAAACAAGAATGCTTCATTAACTCTAACATGTTGGGCTGGCACATGGCAACCCCAGAGAAGCCCACAGGCTTCTTTTAAACTAGTTTAGAGGAATTCAAGGGAGGAGAGATTAGTCTGGGGACTTATTTGTGTCTTTAAACAAATAGTTTATGGGTTGTTACAGGATTTGTTGGTGGCTCAGTGGTTAAGGGTTTTTCATCTGCAAGGTGGAAGAAACTATCTTTAGTTAAGCTTGCACAAGGTTGTGGGGTGCCCTCTGATTGGTTGCCCCTGGGTGGCAGCTTTCCCCAAAACTGATTGCTCAGCTCTAGTTGGTTCCAGTAAACTGAAACTAAGGCCTCGTCAGTGGAGAGATGCATAACTGTGCTGAGGTATAAAATTGCTTAGACTAAGAGACCAAGTGCCCAGCCCTAAATGGAACATATACATTAATACTCCATCATCGAGGCTCCAGGAACATTGTGGAAGAGGAGCTGCAAAGAATGTAAGAGCCAGAGGATGGGGAGAGGAACCGTGAAATGCTATCTCCGGCACACGCCATGGCTATCATGTTCATGAACTCATGGCAGATCTGGTTGCCTGTACCAGATCAAGCCAGCCCAAATACCTCCACCACTGATGGCAAAGAGGATCTCTAAGCCCATCCCTTACTGAGGAGCTAGTGACAATAGATATTTGCTAAGGGAGTGACAATCACTCTCTTTTGATGATGTAACCACTGATAAGCTCCGCGCTGATAAGTGAATGGCCCACACCTGTGCACTTATGCATCTCTTACTGAACTTAATGGGTTATCCAAAAAAAAAAAAACCTGAAGACATAGAGTTGAGATGTGGGGTGTTTAGGGGATTATAAATGGATTATAAATGGAGTTTGAATGGGGAAATGAGGGGTATAGATGACCACATTTTATTGTATGCATGAATAAAATTCTCAAAAAAATAGATACAGGTCACACACCCTCCATAAAGAGAAACTTAGAAAAGGTATAGACAGAAAAATAACACACCAATCTACAAAATTCCTAGATGACAACAGTAAAATTCTAGATGACCTTCAGTAAGACATGATATTTTTAGATGAAATAGCACAGGCCTGATCCATGATCAAAATAGCATGATGAAGAACTGTTGCCTAGAATATAAAAAGAATTATTCAATCTCAGAACTAAGTAAACAAATAACCGAGTCTTTAAATGTGGAAAAGATCTAATCAAAGACTATACAGGTATGAAAAGTGTTCCATATGATGAGGTGTGTTGAACAATGGAAGGAACGTCCCCATATATCTCTTGAAATTGTTGAAACCAAAAAAAAATCGATAGCTCAAAATGCTGATGAGGCCATAAGCAACAGAGACTGCAATTCCTTACTGGGGCAAGTACAAAAATAATAGAACTGTCTTGAAAGATATTTTGTTAGTTCTTGCAAAGGTGAATGTCCCCCTACATCCAACCCAGTGATTACGCTCCATGGCATTTAGCCAAATAAAAACTCATTTTCACAGAAAAGACCCTCCTACACCACATGTGAGTGTTTATTATGTCTTTATTCACCACGGCAAAGTTTGGTCTCTCTGTAGATAAGGGACCAAACAAACTGTGGCAAATTCAGGTTATGGGATATTATTTAATATTAAAAAGTAAATTAGCTTGGAGGAGTCTTAAATTCCCATTGCTAAGTGAATAAAGCAATCTGGAAAGTCTGTGTGCTAGATAATTCCAGTTTCATGGCATTCTAATCAGGGTAAAACTCTGGAAGGAAGACCATTGCTTGGGAGGGACTAGATGGAAAAGAGGGATAAATAGAGAACAGAGGATACTGCAGGTACTAAAACTATTCTATGTGGTATGATAATGCTGGATGCATAGCATTTTGTAACTGTCTCACCTGCAGAATGCACAGGTCTTAGCAGCAAACACGACAGTAAAGAAGGCTCAGCTGTGGCGACAGTGTACTTGGTAGTCTGCTGCAGGATGCTGACAGTAGAGGACAATGAACCTGCTCAGGAGAGCTAGGTCTGATTCCAATCTGCTGAAGTTGGCTGATACTTTCGGTTCATTCTGCTAAATTTTGTTAATAAGCTTTAGTTTCCTTAAAACATGAAGCAATTTTAAAATTTTAGCTTAAATTACAGTAAATGTAACTTAATAAATGATGGCGTATTGTAGCACGATTAATAAAAACCCAGAGACAGATATTGTGGTTCAACCTGAAGGTCAGAAAAGCAAAATAGCCAGTCACTGGTTTCTACCTCACTGGAAATGGCGATCCTGCCTCTAGGAATCACAGAATGAGACTGTCTGAGAGCTGTCTCCTCCCATCATATATTCCTCTCAAGGGCTGGGATTAAAGGTGTGCACCACTACCACCCGGTTTCTATGGGAAACAAGTGTGGCTACTGGGATTAAAGGTGTGTGTCACCACTACCTGGTCTGTAAGGTTGACCAGGGGCTCTGTTTCACCTTCGGATCTTCAGGCAAGCCTTATTTATTAAAATAAAAATGATATATCACGACAGTGTATAGCATTAGTACCCCTATGATCTTACCTACAACATGTGCTTAATACCAATGTGGAATAACAGATAGGTTTTTTGACTTATTGTTCTGCATCCTTAGTATCAACATTAAAACACGCAAAATCATCCCAACCCATTACATAATCACACGATCTAGGAACTATAAGGAAAACATAGTCTATGGGAAATCAAGTTGAAAACTGGGTTATTTGTATCACAACAATGAATTTTTCTGCCTTGATCTTGTGATCATGAAGATTTCTGGAACTCACAAAGAGTCGAGTAATGAGACCATGCATAATAACAGAATGCTCAATCTAAATCTCAACCAAAAATAAGTACCAAAGTTGATATTGCAGCAATATAATGAGCTGCTGATCAATCATTTTTAAGCTCTTCTGTGGTCTAATTTTGAAAAAGAATAGCCACAAATTACTTGAGCATTGAAAGTGATATTGTCATGTTTTGGGGACTCTGAAGGGAAAGAAAACACTCCTTACTAATACTAAGAGATGAGTAGAGACCATACCATGCGTTCTTCCAAATTTTCCCTTGGTCTGAACCTCCTCATCTGGCAGCATCAGTTGTACAGTACAGCTCAGTGGTTTAAGTCACACTCTGTAGTCAGACGTGTGGAGGCTCCAAGTCTTTAGGTAAACTGCTTATATTTTCTCAAGCTCAGTCCCTTTGTCTTAAAGAGACATTTACCAACTTTACGTGTTTGTTTTGAGAATCAGAGAAATAATCTCAAACAATACATTCCTATAGTTTATCTCTGTGTGTTTCTGTCTGTCTGTCTGTCTGTTCACTTATTCATTCAGCTCAACAAACACTGAATCTCAGTATCAACTTTGGCGCTTATTTTGGCTGAGATTTAGATTGAGCATTCTGTTATTATGCATGGTCTCATTACTTAGCTAGTTGGGAGTTCCAGAAATCTTCACAGTGTATAATTACATAGTGTTTAGCAAATGCATCATAAAGAGGAGCTATTACATTTAGTATTAACTTCAGAGACTCTGTTTTAACCAAACAATATACTCCTATAGTTTTTATATTTGTCTGTCTTGGTCTATTCACTTACTCATTCAGCTAAACAATCACTGAATAGCTTTAATCAGCATAACTCCAAATGATAAATAGTCACAGTGTATCATCCAGAATGCTAAGAACAATAAGAGATATGGATTAAATGTCTGCCTTGCTATAAAGCATTTGTTCAAGTTTAATCAATACTAGGATGTGGGCACAAACAATGAAAATACAAAACACACAAGGGAGCTGAGTGGCACAAGCTGCTCTGGCTAAATTTTGAGGTGCTGAGAAAAAAGAGGAGCCTCATCCATAGAAGAACTGAAAATGACTCTCGAGAGGACATGATGCTTAAGCTAACTCTTGCAAAGAAAGGGGGAGGGTAGGCTCTTAGAGATGAAGGGGCCAAGGTCTCCTCAGGCAATCTGCTGCCTTCCCTTTGCAGGGGACCCCTTTACCATCTTAGGTTGTAGACTTAAGAACCACCCTCCTGACAATTTACCCTGCAGAAACTGAAACCCAGAAGAGGAATTAGCTCCAGCTTACAAGTATGGTTAGTGGCAAATAAAAGCTGAAAATTCAGACAGCCTGACTCCCAGTTCAGAATCCGTCAGTTTTATTAGCACTCACTGAACAGCAAGCGCCTGCTTAACACCCTGTTTAGATATTCATTTTCCACATGTCTAGTTAGAGGAGCTGAATTACACAAGGCCTTGACCACCGATAACTTGGTTTGTATTTGGCACAAGCACTAATCCATAAATGATGTGCAACTCTGGTCTAAGTTAAAGCATATTACCTGACTCACACAAATTACATCATTGCTCCTCATCACTGCTCTAGTATTGATCCTGATAGTGAGCTTAATTCCACACCAATCTATATTCCATATGAGTGTTCTTTATCTCATTCCACTAATATATATTGTGTCACTCTTATGCTAATAGAAACAAACACCTAGAAGATATTCAACTGTACGTTTTCTTTAGAGCATATACCTGGAGGGATGGATCTTTTCTGTTAAAAATAACTAACAGACAACTGTACCCCTCAACAAAGCAAAAACATCAAAATTCAGGACTGGGGATGATTAAAAACGATGGAGCCACCAACAAATGACCAAGGTAGCCTGGTAAATAAAGAAGAGCATAGTGTGAATTTAGATAGTAAAAGCTGGGCGAAGTTCAGATCCAAGTGACAAGAGAGAGTAAAATCAGAAGAGGCACCACATGCAAATATAGGTGGAGAAAAAGAAATATCTTGTTTTCCACTTTTTCTTTCCATCCTTTCTCCTGCTGTGATGAAAGCTATACTCATAATTATTGTGCATTTAAAGACAGAGCCCGGTTGTAAATCTTTGATTCCATTCTTCCAACTCTCCTCATCAAAAGCCCACACTGGGTTCAAATCCAAGATTTCACTGAGTTTGGAAATGAAACAGAACAGCTGGCCTCATGGTCTGCCTTGGGCTCAGGCCTGATGGCTTAATAGAGAATTCATTTATACATGGTTTGGATGAGATTGTCAGAATTCTCTGCATCAGGTAACAAACCAAATCTAAGCTAATGATAATGTGCTCTCTGCTTCTGTTCTCCCTGATATGACCCTCTGCCCCCCTCGGGGCTCACAAGGATCAGGAGATTGGATTCATGCTGCGCAAAGGGATTCCTGGACTGGTCATTACAGGATCAAGCCATTCAGAGATCCGTCCATTTATTTTCTAATGCTATAGAGACCTGGACTTAAATCGCAGCTCTGTTAGTTCCAGGTAACTAATTCAGATGTTTTCCTCATATTTAAAAAGGATATTATAAAAAAAAGACCAAAGTAACAGAGAACAAATGAACTAACCAAAGTGGCTCTCGCTTATAAACTGCAGCTGTACATGTTGTGTTTTAGAAATGACACTGACTTCAAGGTCAAAGGGTACTATTTTAAGCAAACCATCTCAAACAGGTCAGCACCACTGAAGCGAAGGCTGTTGTGCTTCCCTGGGACAGAGTGGAAAAGGCCTCCTCAAGGTCAGTGCACAGAAGTTCCACAGCGGTAGTCCAGGGAGCAGGGCTGCATCTGGAGCTGGTAGCAGAAACTGGCCACGTAAGCACTGCCCATGAGTACTCATTTTAAAGGCATTAAAGATGCAAGATTGAGAGAGTCATAGAAAGTATCCGAGGCCAGGCACTGTGTGCCAGGGTTTGGAGAGACCCTAGAAAACCACTGAGTGGGACAATTACCCAAGGAACAGACTGACATATCATTTCAGAATCTTCCAGTTGATCAACCCATCATTTGCAATAAAAAGGAGTGTTCAGCTCTCAGAGTGAAAAATCTTGCCTTCAAGGTTCTGTGTGGTGTTGGCCACACAGCCCATGTTTTATTTGAAAGATTTTCTCTGGGTAGAATTATTTTCTTTATATGTACATGAGCTTAATCATATGAATTTAAATTCTTAGAAAAATTTAGTCTTAATTCTTAGTTCCTTTCCCGGGTGGCAAGAGAGACACAGTCTCTCACATCTCAGGCCTCAAACTCATCCTGTAACAGGGAATGACCTTGAACACCTGATTTTCCTCTGTCTTTATCTCCTGGTGCTTGGGTTTTGTTTCTATGGCACCATACTCTATTGACGTGCTGCTAGGGATCGAACTTATGGCCTTGTACATGCTAGGCAAGTACTCTCCCAACTGGGCTACAACCCCAACCCACTTCACTGATTAAAAAGAAGAAAAACTATCAGTTCTATGTATTGTCCTAAATTCTGAAATTTAAATAATCTAAGTATAAACCAAAAAGAATATGACATTTTATACAAACATTTAACATTGTTTTATCTTCTTCAAAGTTCTCCCACATTTGTTGACCCATTCCATACATAATGAACCCATTTTATATTTAATTAGTGACACGTGGAAGAGAGCCTTCTGTAAATTTATAAACCAGGAGTTAGAAAAGCAGTATTAGGTTTACATTAAATACTATTCCAGCCACTGCAAGCAGCCATAACCAGACTTTGCTCTCCTTGGCTAAATAACCCCCTTTCACATTTAATACCAGCCAAGGTAGAAAAAAAACAATCAATCCATCAATATTTGATCTTACTGCAATCTAGAGAAGTTTTAAAAATATATCACAAAGAAAAAGCGAAAGGTTATTTCTTTCTAGCATGGTTTTCCTCCCTCTGGGGGCCTCAGTTTCTCCATCTGTAAATGAGAGAGATTAAACTTCTTGGGTCTCTTCTCTGATAACTCTCACATACCATCCAGGCAGCATTCTGCTTCTCTCTCTTCTGCTCCCAAACAAATGAAGAGAAGAGAGAACTAAAGGCCAGTGAGGGTCAGGAAAGGCATGGCCAAGAGAAACAGTGTGAGACTTCATTCGGAAACCCTGATGTCTTCATGCAGTCCTCGCCTGGTACAAATAACAGTGAGGCTCTCTTACAAAATAACAGACTGTTTCTGTGTGGAAGTCTGCTCTGGCGCTGCCACTTAATTCTCACCTTTCCTAGGCAAGGGTCATTGGCCTCATTTTACAAGAGAGGGAATCAGAGCTTGGGAATGCTAGGTAGCTTGTTCCTGAAGGCAGAGCAACAGACGTAGGGCTGTGAGACTGGGGCCATCTTCAGAATTACTTGCTATATTTGTCTCAATTTCTCTGTCATAGACTTTTGTGTCACTGTAACTGAACATAAAATGCTGAGTGACTTATGAAGAAAAGAGGGTTACTTGGTTCATGGTTCTGGCAGCTAGAAAATCCAAACGATACAATACCAACATCATGGCAGAGAACCAGAAGTGGAAGTTAGCGTATAGAAGGAGAACAAAGCGAGAGAGCTACATGAGAAGGTTGGCCATCCACTTTCTTGGGAATGAATTCCAAGATTAGACCCATACCTGTAATAAGGTATTAATCTTTTTCTAAGGTGGTATGCTTCTGACTTAATGATCTTCCTCTAGGTTCCACCCCTTAAATATCTTCTGCCTTTCAATTCTCTGATACTATGGACAGGTTCTTGGCATATGGAAAAACCATAATACTCTCCTTATAAAATGGGCTTGTGTGACCCACTTTATCAGAAAAAAAATAGTTAAATCAGGAAAGATGGGAAATGATTTGAACAAACATCTTATATACCCAAAGAGAAATAATTATGTCCAATTAAAGAAAATTAAGCCAACAAACAGCTAAGCAAAGTTCTCTAATGCCTCTATGAGTTCGGTCATTAAAAAAAAAATCATCACTTAGAGAGTCAGGCACAGCACAGGCTGGAGCTGCTGGAAGCATCCATCCCACCAACTCTCTGACACTCAATATGCTGTCCTCATAAAGTGGCAGGAGCAACAAGGTGTGATGACCCTCTTGAGTTATTTGGTCTAAAAATTCACATATTTTTTTCAGCCTCATTTGTTTTGTACACAGACTTCTTAGTTCATGAAGCCCCAGAAAGATGCAAACTCCCATCTATTCAAGAAAGACACAGAAAAGAGATCTCAAGCCAGGGATGAAAAGGAATCCTGACCTGGCTACAAAGAAGTGTCTGAACAGCTGGACATTCTTCTACACTTAGAAGAAATCTGGAAACATTAAATCATTGTACATGTTATTGCTTGGTTTTGGGTGATGATGGCCATGCAATTCCCATTACAGTGAGCACCCACCCATTCATTAGTAGAGTATAGAGTTGACAATGGTTTTTCCATTTAGTCCGTCATTTGTTCATTATAAAATACCCACACACAGGAGGTTATATTAGCTATTTTCTTTATGCTATTATAAAATACCAAGCTAAAGCATCTCAGGGGAGGAAAGATTATATCTCAGGCTTTTAAGGGATTATGGCAGGAAGAGCACAGCCATGAGTGAGTCCATTCAACAAGAGGCACCTGTTTGCATTGCTTAAGCAGTCAGGAAGCAGGAATAAAAACTGGATCATAAATGGAATGGGGCTATGAACTCTAAGACATACCTCTCGGTGACTTTTTCCAGCAAGGCTCCACCTCCTAAAAACTCCATCCTCTCCCAAAACAGCCCCACCAGCCAGGGTCCAGGTGTTCAAACACAGGAGCCTAGAGGTAAGAGTGGGGTCACTTAACAATCAAACCACAACAGAGATGATACCCACTTTTCATTTAGGGGAGTAAAATCATGGTGGATGAGCTTCTCTGATTCTCATTGGTCCATTATTGAGCCAACCTAGAAAGTGCTCCTTGGTCTTTCTATAATACATCACTCTATTGTCCCCCACAGTCATCAGTGATTCACCTGTAAAATCCATGACATGCCATCTTGGTACATGTCCTACCAGAGTAAGCAGCATTGCATGAGGTATTCCCAAGTCTCTCTCTGTTTCCCCTTCTCCAAGCTCAGTTTTTCCTTATAAGTCTTGATGACACTCGTCATCTAGATCTTTCTCTCTACCTCTGCTGTAACTTCAAAGTCACCATCTTTACTTTGTCGAGCTACTTCTTGGCTTCCTTTACTTGTCAAGGAAATAAATGGAGATCTTACATAGTTTTCCAGCTTGGAGACATCTGTCACTCATCACTGAGTATGTTACTAACAGATACAAGAACCTCACAGGGTACTTACAAAGACTTAAAGAAAATAGTCACTGTGAACAGGTGTCATATGTAGCTAGAATCTATTTCCCCATAATCTGAGTTCCTGTATGCCTACTCATACATGTTTATGAACTTCTAGAGGATGTTTAGTGCAGCCTTGCTATTGCTTCTAAAAGACACAGGCTTTGTTTTAGCTATTCTCTGTGACATGTGTGCCATGTGCATGACTGTCTGCAACCAAGCATCTTCATGAACTTAAAGGGTATTGGGACAAGGTCATGTAAAATGGAAGAGTTATTGTAAATGCAAAGACTTAAGATATAGGTACTATTTTAGGATCCTGCAAATCAAGCCAAAGAAAATGAGAATAAACAAAACACTATGTTCTCCATGTGTTCTGGAAAGTGGAAAGTCGTTATTGTGACTGCAGGGATTAATGCCATGTGTCTAGTCTCTGTAATTGGACTGATTATATTTCAAATGCAAATGTGTAATCTAATGCAACCAGACAGTCATTTGAGACTAATTATTCTGTCTTCTTAATGCAGCACAGAGGAGTGGGTCTGTGATTCAAAGTGCCATAAGCCAAGGAAAGAACCCTCTGATAACTACTGAAGGTTCCCTAGTAGTAAGGGATAAGAGAAGGGAACCGACATTTTTTAAAAATACTCTATTACATGCAAAGAAAGAATATAGGAGTGCCCAAGTCTTAGGATATGAATTCTGACCAGACTTTAGGATTTAAAGCTGTATATAATTTGGTCCCACAATCACAGAAAACAGAATACTCTGGAGGTCAGTACTCAAAATAGCCAGCTATTGTAAGAGTTCTATTACCCCGAGGACATAGAAAATATAAGAAAATTAGAAAAAGTACTCACTTCATAAGGAAAGAGAAACCTTTATGTTTCCATGGTAACTAACGTTTCCCTGGTACACCAAGTAGGGTATGCCAGGGAAAGAAAACACCATGCAACATTTGGGCTAGAGAGGAGATGGGACTAGGGATTTGAAAAGGCTTTTGGAATTTGGGGAAACACCAAGTTCTCAGCTATTTCCTCCATGCTACCCAGTTACCCATCTTTTGGCAAGAGCTGTTTGTTTGCTTAGGACGATCCCCGGGAATCTATAGAACATGTGGTTTTCTGCCTACTGTTACTCAGTCCTGGTAGAGGGAAGCAAGAACATTCAGATCTTCATGCTGCTTCACTTCCTTCCCTGACCCTCTAGTAGAGAAAGAGAGAGACCAGAAGGCCTGGAAATGACCACGAAGCTGAATTTACCTCATGTCTTCAGAAGGTTTTGATTATTACCTTTCATTCCCATCCTAAGATTTTACCACGCACGTAGACTCGAGGAGAATTAAATGCTGGCTGGGATCCCTGGAGGAATAAAGGGAAAGCAAGGCTTTTAGAAGCAGGTAACCTTCCAGTGGGCAAAGCATTCCTTTTATTTTAGACTTTCAGTGGAACTCTTTTCTAAATCATCGCCTGTATGTATTTTTAAAAAATGAAGCTCACTTCTAGGCTATGAAAAATTTCAAGACAGAGGGAGAGAATAGATGAAATCACCAAAGGCATTCTAAGAAGAATGAGCAATCCAATAACTAGTCCAGAGAATCAATGACTTCTGCCAACTTTCCTCAGTCCACTCTATACTTTAAACACATTATCAGTCTTTAATCTTCAAGTTTAAGAACTTAATTTTAACTGTTAGCCTATATGAAATGTCCAGTGTCAATAAAAATAGAATGACTCTTAAAGAATATTAAAATAGGAAGTAAATGGAAGAAATGTGATTCTTCCAAGTCCTTATACAGGTGATGTGTACATACAAAAAAAATGACAAGTTAAGAAGAATTCTAGAAAGCATTATGTATACAGGTAAGAACTTTATTTCTTTTCTCTTTGGGATCACCTCCATGTCTATTTTTCATTATGTATATATCCTCTTGTCTAAGGTTTCCACTTTCTGGTTTCAGTTACCAACTATGGCCTAACAATACAGTGTATTAGGGTGCAGTTAGAAATTTTAAGACAGGTTCACATAGGTTTTATTAAAATAAGCATTCTGATTTTGGTTGTCATTAGTATATGCCTAACTTTTAAGATAAACTTTATGACAGTTATGTATGTGTGTATAGTAGATTATAGAATTTTGGTACTATTCATGGTTACAGGCATTCATGGAATATCTTATAAAATATCACATAAGGTTCTCAACCTTCCTAATGCTGTGACCCCCTTAATACAGTTTCTCATGTTGTGGTGGTCCCCAACCATAAAATTTGTGTAATTTTCTACTGTTGTGAATTGTAGTGCAAAAATCCGATATGCATATGGTCTTAGGCGACCTCTTTGATAAGGTCATTTGACCCCCAAAGAGGTCACAGCTCACTGAGAACTACTGATCTAGGGCTTATTAAGTCTCCCCCCTTCAAACACACACACACACACAACTTTCTAGTTTCCTAGTTGTACATGCCAGAAATGTCATTCTAAATCCTAATGAAGCCTGAACTTGTCTTTGTTTATTTATTAATTTATTTGGTTGGTTGGTTGGTTGGTTGGTTGGTTTTTCGAGACAGGGTTTTTCTGTAGCTTTGGAACCTGGAACTAGCTCTTATAGACCAGACTGACCTTGAACTCACAGAGATCCACCTGCCTCTGCCTCTGCCTCTGCCTCTGCCTCCCAAGTGCTGGGATTCAAGGCGTGTGCCACCACTGCCCAACAATTTATTTTGTTTGTTTATAGAGAAACGGGGTTTCTCTATAGCTTCAGAGTTTATACTGGTAATCACTCTATAGACCAGGCTGATCTTGTACTCACAGAGAATCTCCTGCCTCTGTCCAAACTGTCTTTTTTATATAGACCCTTCTATTAGACAACATAAACAGAAATACCAAGATTGAACTTCACAATTATCCCAGGTATCTGTGCTGAAAGAAGCCCACTCTGGACCATGGCACTGGGAGAGGGGAGCCCCAAATAGAGAGAGGAGATATCCATGCACCAAGGAGACAGAGACTAGAAGACGAGACAGCTGGAAGTTTCAAGGAAGAGTTCTAGTTTGCCATATGCTGTGGGGAAAGACTCCAGAAGTATTACTCAGGTGTTCAGAAGTATTACTAGGATGTCCAGAAGTATTACTCAAGTGTCCAGAAGTATTACTCAGGTATCCAGAAGTATTACTTGAGTGTGCAGAAGTATTACTAGGATGTCCAGAAGTATTACTCAAGTGTCCAGAAGTATTACTAGGATGCCCAGAAGTATAACTAGAGTGTCCTTGAGTCTTTTCAGTAGATATGTTTTCCTCTATAGGACCAAACAGTGCAAGGCCAAGAAAAACATAGATGAGCATCTCTAAGCTGAACAATCTTCAATTATGTACTAGCACAGAACAGTCAATTTTTGATCAAGCAGAAAACATGTTCCTCATCAGATGCCCGGGAAATTCAGAACAGACTCATGAGATCACAGCATAGTTTAAGAACAAAACAAAAGAAAAAGCTCTCTTTCCCTAACAGAAATGCAATAAATTCAATCAAGACTTGTATTAAAGTTTCAAAAAGAAATTTTAGCAAGAAAGTAGTCTTCTACCAAGATGAGAGCCCGGTGCTACTTGTGGGAACCAAAAAAGTCCTGTGACTCAACAATATGGTTTTGCCTTATCCAAAATGAATTTTAAGGCACAGACCTTTTGGTAAAATCAAGAATAGTAACTCATAACCAGGGAAAATCAGTTCACAAACTTGGATTTGAGGACATAGAGAAAATGATTGAAATGAAAAAGGAAATACAAGGGGATATTTTTAAACCAAATAGGGCTTACAGAGCAGGGAAGTAAACTCTATAACATTAAGTAACACACTTTGAGCACCCAGGATGATACACTTTGACACAAATCCAGCCCAGGCCCCATTGCTTGAATGCTGGTCACAATTTCAGCTGCTTTCTTGTAACAGCAACTTTGGTCTCAACTTTCTAACATGTAGGAAAAGTCAAACAAATAAAATCACAAGCAAGGAGGAAAAGCACCACAAATCCACACATGAAGTTTAGTTGTAGGTTAAAGAGATTCCTAAGACCCTGTCAAGGTTTGTAACTAGTTGAAATGTTTTTTATTTGTTTGATTTGGGGTTTTTTGTTGTTGTTGTTTGGTTTTCTGTTGTTTGGCAATTTTGGTTTGTTGAGACATGGTATCTCTGTGTAATCATACTGGCTGTCCTAGAACTCACTTTGTAGACTAGGCTGACCTCGAACTCACTGAGATTCACCTCCCTCTGCCTCCCAAGTGCTGGGATTAAAGAAGTAGGCCACTACCACCTGGCTAGTTGAAATGTTTAAAATCAAATATTGGATTATCATCTACTAATTCCTCAAGGTACTCTTAAGATAATTTTATCTGGCATTTAAGTATTATCCAGTAAAAGAGAACAATATTGAATGAGAAACTGAAAGAAAAAAACCTAAATGAGATGACCAAGAATGGGTCAAATACAGTGGAATATATCAACGAAACTTAAAACATAATCATAGAAAATATCAGAAAATGATGCACAGGAAGAAAATGCTGGACTCACTGGTTCGTGAAATGGTGGGAAGTAACCTTTTGAAATAAAGGGTCAGGAAAGGGTACAGAAAAGAAAACCATTTAAGTAAATAATTGCTTCAAATTTCCCAAATTCTGTAAAAATCATAGATACAAGAAGCTCAGCAAACCCAGGAAAGACAAACACCCACAAAAACCAAGAAATATCATAATCAAATCAATAAAATCCAGGAATCAAAAGAAATGTTTAAAGCAGTTAAAGACATTTTATACAGAAAACAAAACAAAGATAACAAACTACAGACTACTCGTGCAAGCATATGAAAAACAGGAGGCAGTGAATAAACGTCTTTGAAGTGTCTTAATGTTGTAAAATTCACCCTACATAGCGAGTTCCAGGTCATTCAGGGCTATATAGTGAGACCTTTTCTAAAAGAAACAGAAAATAAAACAAAAGTGTTGCAAACCTCAGTCTACATTATGGTTCAGACACAGGATTAGTCTCTAACCTACACATGTCAGGAACTTGCTTTTCAACTGGGAGTCCACTGAAAATGCCCAATATACAATGTTGACTAAAAAACAAAGGCTCTCGCAGCACCTGTAAGGGACAGGTAGTTCAGGAGAGAAGTTTTGGGGTGTTTTCCCTAGGCTTTATAAAAACAAGGCTACAGTTTTGTCTACAGTGAAATTCTCATTCAAAAATTCAAACAAAATAAAGACTTTTTAAGCAAGAAAACCTGCCCTCCAAAAAAATTTGACACAAAAATTTGGTTACAAGCCGGTCAATATTTACTGTACACCTTTAATCCCAGCACTCAGGGAGGCAGAGGCAGCTGGATCTTTGTAAGTTCAAGGCCAGCCTGGTCTACAGAGTGAGTTCCAGGACAACCAGAGATGCACAGAGAAACCCTGTCTTGAAAAAAAATTTGGTTACAGAGAAAAGAGGATAACACTGAGTATATTTAAAAGGGATAAAAGTGATTGGGGTACACTGTATGAAGTTCACAAATAATCAATAAAAATATTATGTTGGAGAAAAGGGGGTAGAAATGTATGAAGGATACACATGAATATAAGTTAAAATATTAATTTATTAAGAGATAATTTATTGTAAAAGAAAAATTATAATGATATATTTTGATATATAACACATAGAAGTATAATATGTGAAAATAAAACACAAGAGATAGAATGAGAAAATGAAAATATATTGTGTTTCCAATTTCTTAAATTTTAATGGTAGTTATATGATATTGCATAAAGGTAGACTGCAGTAAATAAAACACACATTTTAAACTCTGGTGTCACCATTGAAAGGATAAAACAAAGTGTATAAACAGTGTACCGAACGAAATGCTAAAACCTGTGAGGCCTTATTACCAAAATCTGGCAAAACTTCTTAAGAAAAATATAATTCAATAGCTTGGTAACTTTTAAATATATTAATAACTAAAACCCAGAAACATAGAAAAAGAGCCACGCAATCTGAACTATTTTCCCAAGGGATACAAAGTTGGATTAGAATTTAAAACTCGGCAATGTAATCTACTATATAAGAGGAAAGGCCCATGGTTGCCTGTAAGAGTGCAGAAAATATGTTGCCATAATTTACCACCCACTCACGATTATTAAAAACTCTTTTAACAGACTAGAAATTGAAAGTGACTCCTGCATGTGAATAAATGGCATCTACAAAAAGCCAACAGCTAACATCATTGTTGGGTTTTTTTTAGATTTCTAAATTACTTTTTAATAACACATATAAAGTAAGGAGCTTCACTGTGGCATTTTCAGACAGACTTTGTCTAGCATCACAGTTCATGGTGAGAGGCTAAACATTCTGCTACTAAAACAAAAACCGTTAATATTCAGTGTCAAAACTTGAACTGAGAATTCTCCTTGAATTCCTTAGCCAATGCATTAATTCAGGAGAAAAATTAAATCTGCATTAAGAAATCCATTAGTAAAAGTCTACTAAAACTTATCAACGTATTTAGATTAATAACAAAAAAATCAATGACTCTATATGTAAATAACAACATTTAAAAATATGTACATACCATATAAATGTTAGACATACTAAACAAAGAGAGGCTTATAGAAGATTTTTTGTATAATAAAAATTAATTCTTTAACAGGAACAGATACTTTTAATGTAAGTCAATTCTAAAAGGTCACTTACATGTGTATTTTAAAATAAATCAAAAGAATCATTAACTGGAAAAATAAAAACTTTAAAATGAGTGAAGAAATACACATTAATAATCTAGGTTTTAATTTCTCAGAAAGATATATTTTTTAACTTTTGGGTACCTAATAATATTACTTCAAACTTCTATTAACCAACACTGATAGAGTTATAAAATCAGCATCTTCTTGGGATAATTTGAATGAATAACTGTAAAGTAAAAATGAATTGTTAAAAATCCCTTTTGTTATGTTTTTAAAAACATAAAGGATTAGAGAAAACTTTAGCAAAGTATATATAAGTTGCCAAAAATAACCCTGTGATACATATATTGTGGTTTAGAAGGTGGAATGTTGAAAATATCCCTTCAATTTCTCTCTGATCCATTTTCAGTAAAATCTCAAGAAACATTTATCAGTTTTTTTAAAAGAATTCTGGAATTGACATAGAAGTCCAAACCCCAAATCCAAAAGAAGTACTGACTGGTTTCAAAACATTAAAGCTACGATAATCAGAAGACTGTATCTGGTGCATGAACAGCCAAGGAAACAAAAACTCCAGACAGTTTTGTGTCCACATTCCCAATTGAATTTCAACTATTATGTCAAGATGATTCAATAAGGCAAGTTTGAGCCTTTCAATAAATGGTTCTGGAACAAATGACTACCCATACTTTTTAATGACCATCAATTCTTTTCTCACTTCCCCTCCCCGCCCCCCGCCACACACACAACTAGCAAATCACGAATCTGCACATACAAGACAGAAGGAAAGCAAAAGAGAGAATGTCTTTAACTTTAGAATGGCTGGGGATATCTCCAACAGAACAGAGCAAATTTAAAGTTTCTGTTCTCTAAAGCACAAATGAGGGTTGGCAAGAAAAGGGATTGCCATATAGGCTGAGGACCAAAGTTTGATCCCTGGGTTCCACACAGTTGAAGGAGAAACCATACTTCCACAAGTTGCCTTCTGACCTCTGCACATGTTCTGACATGTATGTGCCTATACATACAAATTAATTAATTAATTAAATGAATGAATAAAATAAAAATACAAATGAATAATGAAAAGATGTTTACTCTCTGACTTAAAAGTATGTGTATATACATATATATCATGTGTTTATATATATTTGCTTACATATTTCACTTATACTTCCTATATACAATCACATGTGGATCAACTGTATCTCTACTGGTATCTTTCTACATGTATGTCTGTAGTAGTACATAACAAGACTTGTGTATAAATATATAAATATATAAAATAACTCACAATTTACAACTTAATCATAATGCAAACATCTAACAAAAAAAAAATTCAAAAACAATTCATATTGAGGTATGGAGCTGCAGCTTACTTGGTAAAATTCTGTTCTACACAAAGCCATGGGTTCTAGTGACAGTTCTGTATAAATAGGGTGTGGTGGTACATGTGTGTAACCCCAGCACTCAGGAGGTAGAGGCAGGAGGATCAGAAATTCATGGTTGCCCTCAACTTCATAGCAAATTGCTACATGAAATTCTCTCTCAAAACAAGAAAAGAACAGCTGGGTAATGGTGGTGCATGCCTTTAATACCAGCACTAGGAAGGCAGAAGCCAGCGAATCTCTGTAAATTTGAGACAGCCTGGTCTACAGAGCAAGTTCCAGAAGAGTTAGGGCTGCTACACAGAGAAAATCTGTCTCAAAAAAAAGAGAAAAAAAAGGAAAGAAAAGGAAGAAAGAAAAGAGCAAGATTTGAACTGACATTTCACAATAGGCATTCAAAGGATGGATATAATAATATATAGGAAATAATAAACACTTCCACACCCAATTTGAATACTAAACTCAAGAGATGACCAAAGTAAATGGAGGCTGCTCGTTCATTTCTTAGCTACCCAGACCTGAATAATCACACAAAAACTATATTAATTACAACACTGTTTGGCCAATGGCTCAGGCATATTTCTAGGTAGCTCTTACGTTTTAAATTAACCCATTTCTATTAATCAATGTATCACCATAAGGCTTTTATTTTAACTAAGGAAAAATATAACTCTCTGTCTTCAACTCCACCAATGACCCAAGAAGGATATAATATTTTCTAAGTTAACAATAAGTACACTGTAAGCAGCTTCCAAAGCTCTAGAACTGACAGAGACTTCTTGCTGCCTGGACAGTCACCCATAGCTCTTCTGTAACATCCATCTTCAGCCTACAGGCCATGGTATCTGGAAAACACTTCAATGAAGTAGGAAATTTGAAGATCTGTTCAGCCTTGTAGTGACAAAGTTCATCAGTTGCTTTCTTCTCTGTCCTGCAGAACATCTGGCAGTTTCTTCTGTGAAGCAAGAACCCTAAAGGACCATTCCATCTTTTGCAAAGTTCTACAGTCACTTTTCTATGGGTCTTGCATGTCCAATTCACACAGCATACCATCAAGCAGTCCAGACAAGAGCAGTTTCTTGCCCAAATGGCTATAAATTCCATAAGGAGACTCTTCGATTTCATCTTCCTCTAGAAGTAAGTGGTGCTGCCAGGAGCAGCCATGTCTCACTGTTGAGAAAAATCTAAGTTCTTAAAACATTTTAAATGCCATATTCTGTAGGTCTTTGAAATGTTTGAAGAATACCTATCCACTGATATATATCTTTGTACATCTAGAAAACCTAACATGACTACAGTTTGACTATTATAGATAACTATCTATTAATTTGAGTTTCTTATATATACATAGCATTTTATAAATGAGCTGCACCAATACAATACCTTAAACAAGAGCAGAAACACATATACACAGTGTTACAAAATTGACCTTAAATTTTTATTAATAGACCAAGATCCATACCAGTGTAAAGTATTCATCTATCTATGATATCCCCTACCCTTTAAAAAAAATAGCTATGACCATTAATCAATTATAACCAACCCTTTTAAAATGAAAATAAACATTTATAAACAATCATTTGGGAATTTGGGTGTAGTTTTCTCCAAACTCCTTCCTGTTGTTTGTTGGGTAAAGTATTTTTAGAGGTCATGGAGACTATTTGGAAGGATCTTGTTTCATCAAATCACATTAGCATGAAAAAATCGATAGGTTCTCATCTTCTGTGGAAACAAACACAAAGCCTCTTTTCCAAAGTAACATATCTTTAGACTCAAAATTTGAAGTCAAGATATCTTTAAAATATATACATTGGTTTAGCTCAGCAGCCCCCAGTATCAAATATCTCTCTGTTGTCAAAAATTCAAAGAAAACACAATAGTATACATAATCCCAACTCTCTGTATATTTTCCATCTTTATGTGGCTTTTTTCTTTACTCTGTTTTTAATATTTATTTTATAAATAATATTTAATATTTATTTATTTTATATCTTTACTCCTTTAATATATGACTGTCTGTACCCTTTTATATTACTTTTACTGTCTCTTTAAAGACTATTATTTTTTTAAACTATTTGTTTCTTTTTATAACTGTCTATACTCTTCTTCCTCTCTCTCTCTCAAGCCTACATACATTTTTTAAAACACTGTGCCTCATTTAGAGGTCTTTTAAATCTGAATCTGTCCTATTGTGTATCTGAAATCCTTTTCTAACAAAGAAAATTTTAAAATGGTAAGCAGTGTCATTGCTGCGGCCTTGGATACTGGCTCCACCTCTCTCAGCTTTTCAATATGGCGGAGGTATGTTTACAGCCATCTCTGGGACTGCCAGGTGGGAACCACGCTTACTACCTCAATTCTGGGAATCAGTTGGCCCTTTCTGCCACCAAGCAACTTGCAGCACACTCCCCACAAACCCCATTCAAGTGCTTGGCCTCCTGAAAGAACCAGAGTTGTTTGTGCTACCAGCAGGAACCAGAAAGCTGTCTCTCAAAGAACCCTTGCAGTTTTTGCTGCTAATGCTGAGTGAGGAAGCTTTTTCTTAAAGGATCCACACCTCTGCTCACTGCCAGCAAACAGAGCCTATCAAAAAAAAAGGTGATTACCAAGAAGCTGCACTAGGCTCCCATTTTTGTAGGTCTAGAAGGCCTCTTTTTTTTTTTTTACTTAAGTTCTTTTTAGTTCTTATGTGAATTCATGCCCCAGTAGGTGAGAGCCATTTTGTAAGTGGAGGCTGCTCATTCGTTTCCCAGTTGCCCAGACCTGAATAATAACATAGAAATTATATTAATTACAACACTGTTTGACCGATGGCTCAGGCATATTTCTAGGTAGCTCTTACATCTTAATTTAACTCATTTCTATTAATCAATGTATCACCACGAGGCTGTGGTCTACCAGTAAGGTTGCGTCTGTCTCCTTCAGTAGCTACATGGTGTCTCTGACTCTGCCTACTCTCTCTGTATATCTCTGTTTGGGTTTCCTGCTTGACTGTACTCTTTAAGCCATTGGCCAAAACAGCTTTATTCATCAACCAATAAAAGCAACACATATACAGAAGGGCATCCCACATCATACCAAACCAATATTGGTTCTATGTATATGCTGTATCTTTCATATGCTTCTAGTAACAAAATTGAGTACTTTGATCATATTTGAATATAGCTTAAAATGTTATTACAAATTTAAGATGGACTTTATCGAGACTCTCAGGAATTCCATATCCAGGTATGTACTCAAGAAAAATGAAAGCATGATCCACATAAAGACTTATCCATGCACTCTATGACATCAGTATCAGTATCAAATAATAACCTTAGGTAACCCTGCATGTTATCTGCAGAGGGTGGCTAGACAAACTTTCATGCATACATGCATTGGAATACCATGGAAGGCCCTGTTTATGTAAGTGAGAATGTAATAACTGTTAAAATCATGCTAAATGGAAGAAGCCAGACATTAAATAATCTATACCTTGTGATTCCATTTCTATCAAAAATCAGCAAAAACAAATAAAATTTAAATTGACAGAACATGGGTGGTACCTGGGGCCAGGGCCAGGGGACTGACTGCCAAAGGATATAGAAGAGCATCTCTAACATGATAACAATGTCCTCTTTCCTGGCAGTGGTTTCATGAGCATGTGCATTTTTAAAAACTAATAAAAATGTACATAGAAAATGGATGGTCCGTACTTATTTGCTTATAACTTATAACTCAATAAAGGTTTGGTGGTTTTGGAGAGTTTTTTGGCTTGCTTGTTTGTTTATGCACTGGTGGGGTTGGAGGGATGGCTCAACAATTGAGAGCACTTATGACCCTTGGAGAAAACCTGAGTTCAGTGCCTAACACCCACATCAGGTGGCTCAAATCACTTATAACACCAGTTTCAGGGAACCCAAGCCTCTCTTCTGACCACCAAAGGTATCTGCATTTATAAGAATATACCCACATATAGCTGTGCATACATATACATAATTAAAAATAAAATAAATCTTTTTCTTAAAAATGTGCACAATTCCCTCCCCTAATTTCTACTTCAACATTAAGGAGTTATGTTCCACATTTAGGATTTGACTTTTCTGCTCTTTCTAGAAAATTTATCTCACTTTTAAAAATTAAAATAAGACTAAATGTGGAAAACTAAGACAAGTAACTCAGCCATAAAATAAAGATTTATTCCACCAGAAAGAAAAAGGTTACACACTACAAAGCAGTGCAGTGTGTAAATCACTAGGATTCCTGCACAGTTGTCACAGGGCAGACAACCACCCTCAAAGGTGGGCCGGGCAAGGTCATTCTAAGTTTCTCTTTCTGCTGTTGCATGGCATCTGATGCTGACTTTCTGGCCCCGTCTGCTCAACAGCAGCCTTACTCAGGTTAGCTTTTCCTCCCTGGCCCCTTTGCTTTGCTACTGGAAGGTTAATGGTCAAGTCTGGCTCTGGTTATTTATTGATAAGTCTAAGCAGATTGATGGCATTATTGGCTCCTTCAATGTTACTTTCCACTCCTGCCCACTACAAAAGGAAGAGGGGTTTGAAATTGGCTCAGGGCAACAAAAAATATTTAGAGTTGAGTTCCAGAGTTGAAGTCTGTATGACCACGTCAACAACAGAGTGTGGAAAAATACTAGAGACCTAAAATTGCATATACTGCCCAGCAAAAACATAAAGAGCCAGGAAAGGGGAAGGTCTATTCTGTTTTGTATTTCTGGGTGAGAGCTGTTTATATTTGTGCTCTACAGCAACTCTCCCTTTAAGAGACAGAAGTTTAGAGTTGCCATCCACAGAATGAAGCAGGCCTTCCCATTTCCAGCATTAGACCAAACATAGAGAAAGCCTGGAGGAAAACAACATGGCAAGTTTCTCCTGGTCCTGCAGAGAAGGCTAGGAAAGGATAAAGGGTCTCTTTGCCATTTCTGTAAGGGCTATGATTTCCAAGTAAACTATTACATTGGAAGACTGCAGGACAGATTGATGGGAGTTATAAAGACAAATATTGACTCGCTTTTAAAAGTTTCTAGCTTTAAGCTGCCTAGCAATGAGTTGGAGACGCAGCCTTTGGGCATGTTCACCTTGACCCAGAATAACTCCCTTCAGGGCAATCCAGGTCCAGATCAAGGGTCACTTTCTACCGTTAGTTTTCAATTCTTGCTGTCAAACTTGAAAATATACAATTTGATGATTACCTTTTCTGTTTAAATAGCATTTTTCCATTGATTTTTATGTACCAACCTCAGCTTCCCCTCCCTCCTCTCCTCCCATGAGTCCCCTCCCCCTGTCTCCATCCAGAAAGGGGCAGGCCTCCCACAGGTTTGAACAAAGTGTGGTACATCAAGTTGAGGCAGGACCGAGCTCCTCCCCTTGCATCAAGGCTGGGCAAGTTAATCCAGCATGAGAGAGGTGGAAATGACAAACAGGAAGCACTGCTCATGATTAAATGACTGCGAGTCCCATGGCCGCTCTGATTCTCTACACATTCCTACAACATCTTTTACCACATAGGACTTGCCAAAGTTTCCCTTAGCAACTGAGAAGCCTGTCGTCTCCTCATTCTCCAGCTCTAATGATATGCACAGCCCAGAAACCAACCAGTTTAGTTTGCTTTTTAACTAAGTCCAGGAGATGATAAGATGATTAGGTGGGTAAAGGTCCTACCTCCAAGCCTGATGACCCCAGATCAATCCCCAGGATCCATGTGGTAAAAGGAAGGAACTGACTCCACAGTAAACTCTTAGTGCAAAGTGTTCCTTCAAGCATGTTTCCAGAGAAAACGAATCGTGGATGTTATTTCTTAATTTTTAAATTACATTTCGTTCTTTTGACTGGAGGGGGGTCGTGAGCGTGACAGTGTGTCTGTGAGTGTTCTCCTCTCCTGCTATGTGGGTCCTGGGAATCACTCTCAGGTCACCAGGAGTGGCAGCAGGCACCGCACCCACTGAGCCATCTGGCTTGCCTGATTTTCTTTCTCATGACCCTGGGGGGATGGCATTGTCCTGAGAAGTGACAACCCAAGTTCTTTCTATTCTGATCTTGGAATTTCCTCTAAATTTATCCTGTGAATGGTTTCAATCTCACCGCTTGCTCCAAGAGACACACTTGGTAGAGGTGGACAACCACAAGGACACTTTCTTTATTTGCTTATTTTATTTACTTGTTTGGTTTTTCAAGACAGGGTTTCTCTGTGTAGCAGCTCTGAATGTTCTAGAACTCACTCGCTTTGTAGATCAGACTAGCCTCGAACTCTCAGAGATCTGCCTGCCTCTGCTCCCGAGTGCTGGGATTAAAGGCGTGCGCCACCATGCCCCCCCCCCCTTCTTGAAGGATTAATAAGACATTGTAAAGAGTGAGTTGTGTTCCTGGGAATAAGGGCACCAGAGAACCTAATATCAACAATATCCACAGTCTTTAAAATGGTGCCTCTTCCAAATAATGAAAAGAACAAACTTACACACAATCATAATCAAGTTTAATTTTTACATGCTGTTAAATTTCAAGTGCAAAGGTGTTCTCATATATGGATCGTATTTATTGCTTGGAACTGATATACCAGCTCCATCGATGCCAGTGATTTTGTCTTGCAGCTCTGTGTCCTGCATTTCTGATCCCCTTACTTCCTAACCACCGATCTCTGCTGACCTTGTGTACAGTTGCAACATGAGGAATGAGACAGGAAACCTTATCTCCCATGGGCTAACTTAATTGGTCTCAGTCTATGCATAGCTTCCCGAAGATGTTTGGCCTCTTTCTACATTTAAAAGACTTTCATAAAGGTAAGAACTCTGAAAGTCATGAATTATAAAGTGCCTTTGACAACAAAGATGATTTCTGACAACGTCTAATGTTCCTGTCACATTTCTCAAAGCATCCTGAGAAGTGACCAGCAGAAAAGTTAATGATTATTTGTTTCATAGGGAAGTTAGGAGCGGAAAAAATTGAGTCCAACCAAAAGCCCTTCTATTTATTATTCATTAATTCAAATGGTATCTTTTATGGTTCACAGCACATAAAACCCATTCCAGTCTCTATTTTATTTTTATTTTTTTCATTTCCCCAAAGAGATCCATAGTTTCAATGATAGCAGATGGACAATCACTCAGCTAATGGCTAACTGATCTAAAGACCACAACTTTCCTTCCCAAAGGAATAATTTCACCGAAGTTAAAATGGATTTAACTGTTACAGCTCCTCAAAGACATGCTGGAAGCCCCACATTTCCTCCATCTTCCAACATAGGATGGGCAGCACCTGCAGGCTGTCAAGGAAGCATGGACACTCTGCAAAGGGGTCCATTTCCTGTGGGGGATGTACAATCGGTGTCTCTCACACTATGCAGCTGCTAGGCCCTTCCCCGGGTGCCGCTTAGTGTATGCATCCTTGCTCTGGGCTTTTTTCACCTCTTTGCAAAGAATTTTTGAGTGCTCAAAGTTTTAGGAAAAAATTTATGAAGTATTTTAAGGTGTGACTTCCCAACTATAGAGGGATAGCAATGAGCCACTGGGGTCCTCAGTGTGTCCTGCCAGGGTGGAAGGAAGGGACTCTGGCAGTTCACATTTTTACCAACCCTTTTTCCTGCTGCAAATCAACACTACCTTAGGACAGGGTTTCTGCCCTGGGCTTGCTGTTCCTTTGCAATTAACGTTCTATCCTGAGCTCAGATTTTTTTTTCCTAAACTCTTCTTTGCCTTCTCTACCAACTGCCTGTCTCCTGGGATGCAATCTTCTCTCTTTCATGAATCCATTTTCTTTTCCATTATAGTACACCCTCCTCATTATATTTGGTTCAACCTCCGCAAGATTCTTATTTACTGTCTTTTTTCAAATCAACTAGCTTATATAAAGACTTCAAGCCCTTTTCCTTCCCTATCTACACAACTAGAAGATAAAGGAAAAAGAAGCCCTCGTGTTGTCCTAGCTCCTTTTTTAGAACTTTGCAAATGTCAGGAGAGAGTCAAAGTGAAAATTCTAGGCTAAATTTTCGGTGAGGTATTTAACACATAAACATTAGAGAGCAGCCCTGTGTCCTGCATTCAGAACCTCTGTCACCACCCACCCGAACAGCACTGTTCCTATGAGACTTCCGGTCACAGGGAGTGAGCGAGAGGGTGAGGCCCCGCCTGTGTCCAGATGAAGTACCCTCTGCTGAGAAGTATTTTATGTGTTCAATACCAAGAAGGAATGGGGATCTAAAGTAGCATCTCCACCACTGACCTCACCAATCAGCTAAAACCAGGGCTTTCAGGAATTACCCCAGCATCTCTGATTAAAGTTTTCATTCAACTCTAAAACTCAATATAATACACATTCATGTTCCTTCCTAGAATTTTTAACAGTCCATGAACTCCAGAAACCAGAATTTCTGGGGAAATAATCTGTTGTGATGGAGAAATAGCTCCCCTTCATGGAAATGTAGCTTTAACCTTAAACATGTAATGGATGAAGTTTTCAGTCGACCGCAAACCTCACTGTGAACTGCGTTGGCCTTACAGCTCATCTGACTTCACTCACAGGGTGAACCAACCCTCTGTGCCTTATAGGGAGCTGCTCTTTTCTTCTTGACGCTGTCAAGAACCATGCACCCCTTCTCCAGGAAGATAAGGCTTTTGTTTTGATTGGATTGGATTTATGTTCTGTGTTGGTTGAGAGACTACTTAAGCAGGTAGAGTGCTAGGAACTTTTCAAGCCCGGCTTCTCATTGCGCAGGTGAGGAGACCATGATAAGAAAAGAGTCATGGACAAAATCCACTCAGCTAGAACATGGATCACTCAGCTCCTAACCCAGTACAGTGGTGGGGTGCCAACTACCTCTCCCTGGAGCCATGGTGCAGACAACTGTAGTAAGAGGAGCGGGCCGCATTCCTGGTGCCTGGCTCCTGACCATACAGGTCCTGGCCGCCCGGCTAACTTAAGCCCCGAAGTAATTACACAGAAACTGTATTTATTTAATTACTGCCTGGCCCATTAGTTCGAGCCTCTTATTGGCTAACTCTTACATATTTGTTTAATCCATCTCCATTAATGTGTATTGCCACTTGACTGTGGCTTACCGGTAATTTACATTGGTATAAATTTTGCCTTATTGATATAAATTTAAGGTCAATCTTGATATATTTCTACTCTTGATAAAGGTATTGTGGTTGTGTAGTTCATTTAAAAATATAATGTATAATTAAAAAATATAGGTTAACAGATAGTCATCTATGATAGTTAAGTTTGTAGTCATGTTAGTTAGATTTTCTAGATATATAGAGGTATATTTTAGTTAGATAGGCATTTTTCATATCTTTCAAAGATGACAGAATATGACATTTAATGTTTTAATAACTTAGGGCTTTTCATGACAATGAGACACTTCTGCTCCTGGCAGTAACAAGCTACTTCCTGAGGAAGATGGGCATCAAAGAGGCTCCTTATGGAGTTTGCTAGCCATTTGGGCAAAAAACTGTTCTTACCTGGACTGCTTAACTGGACACAAAGAACCCACAGAGAGAGGGTTCCTGATTCATAAAAGAGTCTATGAGACATTCTGCAGGATACAAAAGAAAGTGACTAAACTGTCTTTAAAACATTTCCTGCTTCATGGAAATGTCTACTGGATACTATGGGCCTGTAGGCTAAAGATGGATGCCCCAACGGTACAAAAAAAACTTTGGGTAACTGTCCAGACAGCAAGATGTCTCTGTCATTTCTAGAGTTTTAAAAATATTATATCCTTCTGGAGTCTTTAATAAAATTAAAAAATAGATAGATAGTTATAGTTTTCCATTGTTATAATAAAAGATAAAATAGATCTAAATATTATAACTGTAATTCTTACTTGACAACTGTTTTGTTATATGTAATTTTACTATGTTAAAGTTAAAGCCTTCCTTTTTGTTTAAACAGAAAAGGGGAATTGGTGTAGGAGGTCCTTCTGTATTTCTGTTGCTTTCATTGGTTAAATAAAGAGACTGCCTTGGCCTTTTGATATGGCAGCCCTTAGGTGGGCGGAGTAGACAGAACAGAATTCTGGAAAGGACAGACAAGCAGACGCCATGTTTCTCCTGTTTGAGATGGACGCTGGTTAGACTCATGGCTGTAAGCCACAGTCAAGTGGCAATACACATTAATGGAGATGGATTAAACAAATATGTAAGAGTTAGCCAATAAGAGACTAAATATGATGGGCCAAACAGTATTTCAATAAATACAGTTTCTGTGTAATTATTTCGGGAGTTAAGCTAGCCATAGAGCCGCAACCAAAAGCAAGCCCGAGCCTCATTACTACAGATAACCACCACTGAAACTGAATGTGTGTGTGTGTGTGTGTGTGTGTGTGTGTGTGTGTGCAAATGAAGTGCACACTAAAACTGGACTGAAAAAACCTTCTGGATGTTTTCCATCCTACTATTCTCAAGAACAATCTCATTACACTAGACACTGAACATCTTTTCACTACGCTGAGTAGGGCTAAGGCTCTGGAGAAGAAAAGAGGGGTAAGCGATAAGAGAAACCAGATCTGCCTTGTCCTCCAGAGAGCCCTGGAGTCAATGACTATGACATAGACCGGGTACGTACAGAATGCACACTGGTGAGAGCCTCCTCTTGGCTACTTCAGAACTCTTTATACTCCTTGAGTATGTGACCATGAGCATTTGCCTTCCCTACTGGGTTTGATTGTGTTCAGAGCTTCAATTACTCACCCTTTGCCCATATTTAATATGCGCCGGGCACGTAGGAGCATCATGCTGAATGATGAACACCATGCATGGTGTTCATATACTTAGATTAGCTGGAGGGCAGAGGGTGGCTGGAAGACCTAGTGCTAACAAAACAGATTTGGAGGGTGTATCTGCTTTGCCTCCCATAGCTGCTCCGAAGGGCCCTTTCCTCTGTCCCTTTGCAACCACTACAGCCATGGTGTACCACAATCAAAGCAGGTGCTCCGGGGTAAAGAATACAAGCAACACCTAATCTGGGCTCCTTCCTAGCCTAAGTCTAAGTCATCCAACTGCAGCTGCCTTTCTGTGCCTGCGCAATTTGAAGCCAGGGGCAGAGACCCAGAACAGAGGAGATAAAGTTACACTGGAAAGAAAAGCTAACTCATTCTGTCAGCTTCTACTGCACATTCATAGTGGGAAAAACAATAGGGGAGTTTTCAAGTATGAAACAGCCTTTCTATTCCAGCTATCAAAAAAATCAGAAAAAGAAAATGCTTCATAAACAGCACCTTCCCATAGGCATCAAACTGTTCCGCTGACGGTATTTTTAACCAAAAAGTCAAAGGAAAAGGATGAGTGGAGTTTATAAAGGAGGTCTGGGAGAGAATAAACAAAGACATTTGCTGTGCTTCTACGGGAGAAAAAGGCAAGTGCTGGCATCTCCCCTCTGTGGTCTCTGAGACTTTCTCTTGGGTAGTTTATGCTGAGTCCCCAAGTACACTGACCCAGACAGCATTAGCATTCCTCTGAACATAGGATGCCACCAGGATTCTTGCTGTGCACACCGATCAGAAGGAGGGAGTCATCACTTGGACAGTAGCCACCTTCCTGGGGTCTTTAATGCTACAGGGTCATCTACATCCTGAACTTCCAGTTCTAACCAAGTTGAGTGACTTTCTCATTTATTAAATCACTTAAAAATGCAAGATGAGTCACACTTGGCTTCCTATAGCTCTGCTTGCCACAGGAAGTGACTGAACATGAAGAAGACCTTTATTTACTATAAAACCTTAGCAGCTTATACTGCAGACATCTGCCACTCAGAAGGAAAGGAGGTGAGGGTGAGAGAAGAGGAGATTACATCACTCCCTGTATTATCCAGGGACCCTGGAAACTATGAGGCAACATCAACTGTCAGCTGCAAGGCAAATAGGAGTAACTACTGGTCAGAGCTGGAAGGTGGGGTTTGTTGGAAAGTGCTTGACTGACATGTATGAGGACTTGAATTTGAACCCTAAAAGTGATGCCGGACATAATGGCATGTAATCCACTAGTGTAATCCCCATGCTAAGGATGCAGAACGGGCAGATCTCTGGAACTCATTAGCTAAAAAGCCTAGCCTGAACTCTGAACGCTGGTCTAGTGACAGACCCTGGCTCAAAACAGATGGAGAAAGAGGGGTGGCATCCCAAGAAATAGCACCTAAAACTGTCTTCAGCCATTCACACACATGTGCATATGCAAATAAATAACTGTAAATCTTCTCTTACATTTTCTCCAACGTTCTTGGTAAATTTTCCAAAATCCTGATATGAAAGTCATGATTCTTTTCTTCCCTGGGATGAATGCAGGCTTCAGTTCATAGTGCATTGTTAATCCACCCTGGGTACTGTGACATGCCTGTAATCAGTTTACTGACAATAGCACAACTTTCAGCAGAATGTCTCAAGCCATGTGAAATAGATTTTCCTCCTCTGGCTCACCGATAACACAATATCATCATATCAGAACACTCAAAGGAGTTGGAGATCCTGTTTAAATTCAATGCCATGAGTCCTAACTACCGGAAGAAAATAATTCATCCTATTTTTTAAAAAAAAAAAAAAGTAGCTTGATTCTTGCTAGTTCCTTCATGACTGGGCCTCAGTGAATTCACAGAAGGAAAAGGCAGTGAGCAAACCACTGGAGACAGGAAGATGTGTGAAGCATAGGGCTGCTTTGAAGAGCTTGTGGTCTTTGGTGGAGAAAAGAAAAGCAAGCCAGACTCCTGAGTGGCCTGATAAGAGCCATTGAGGAAGAAAACATGTGCGAGAAGTCAGAGGATGGGCCAAATAATTCTGCATGTAGTGGCAAGACTGGGAGGTGGAAAGTTCTTCCAAAAAACAGGTACCAATTCAGTAGAAATGTGCAGTGTATGTTGATGGGCTTTACCGAGAGAAGACAAGAAAGCATTAACATCCAGACTCCCAGGACACAAGAATGAAAGGATGCTAGGGATCCTGTTGTGTCCACTACAAGGCAGATACTATTTCTATTCCATCCAGCCTTGGATGGTTAGTGTTTTTTACTCAGTACAACCTAGAGGCTCCTGGGAAGAGAGCCCTCAATGATAGATTATCTGCATTGAGTTGGCCTATGGGCACATCTATGAGAAATTGTTCAAAGTTAGTTGATGTGGGAAAACTCATCCCAACATGGGCAGCTCCCTTCCCCAGGCAGGGTATTCTGAACTGCATAAGAGTAGAGAGATTGCACTGAGTATAAGCAAGTGAGCAAGTGCAGATGCATGAATTCATTTCTCTCTGCCCTTGTGAATGTGCTAAGAATAGCTGTTTGAAATCCCTGCCTTGACTTACCCACAATGATGAACTATAACCCGAAAGTGCTTTCTGTTCTGGCATTTTATCACAGCAATAGAAACGAAATGAATATACCAGCACTGGAAGTACTTTCTTGAAGAAATACTGCTCAACAGGATCCTAAATTAGTTCTAGTTTTTATTTGGTCTAATAGATCATCTTCCTGCCTTCCTGAGCTCTTTTCTTAGACTGAGCTGCAGTGTAGTTCCAGTTCATACAACTGTAGAGTACCACAGAATGCACTCAAGGAGGAATGGCTCCCTCTGGAACTATAGAGTCTATAACCCACACAGCCATGGTCACACTTGTGTTATAACTTCACAAAGAAAGCGCAGCCGACCAATATCTAGCTGACTGACTGGTGTGGACTCCGCAGACGAGCATGCTCTCAGCACTGGGGTTACAGCATCTGCCACAAAGTTCACAGATTAGGACCTGAGGTTTGAAGACTAGTCGGCCTGCCCGCGTACAATGGAATAATCAGAAACCCCAAACTATTCACATGGGTTTCTTGTTCATCCTGTGTGGATTCCAAAATGATATTTCCTCAAAGCTGGTTGGCCAAAAATAGAGATCAGAAAGTACAAGGTCATTGGAAACCTATGTTTGACTTCACCTCCACAAGCACTAGCCAAACCAGTCAGCCTCCCTCTCTGTTGGAACAGAAGTGACAGATGCTGACAGAAATAAATCAGACTCCTTAGACCAATGGCTAACAATCTGACCACCTCAGCATGACTTCCCCTCATGGCTTTCCCTTCATGACCCCAGATTGCTGATTCCCTGCCCTTATCTGTCTGCTCAGCCTCCCACATTCCATTTCTGATGCCTCTGTGAGCACACAGGCTGCCTGCCTCTGACTGCCCACTGAAGTCAAAGGGCAAGAAGCTTCCTTTCCTGTATAACCTGAGAATCTTCCAGAATCCTAAAGTCTCCTGCCTGCTAGCATGTTCTTTACAAGACCCCTGTGTCATATGCCACTGGTATGAGACATACATAACACTGTAAAATTGATAAACATGATGTCAACACACCTTCATTTATTCAAGCCTCTCCAATGACCAGGGAAATGAAAACATGGGTGAATTCTGGGAATTCGTGGTGCCATTCCTCATGGTTGTCTTACTTTGTTAAGTGGATGGCTACATTTTTTCATGAATGCTTACTTGATCTGATCGCTTTTACATAGATACATTTTTTTAAATAAGGGTCAATACAAGCAGGGTCCTCTTTGGAAGTGGGGATCCCTAAAACCAAGAGAATCCTTTGTAGGAAGGGCAAAGAACCCTAGAAATAGTCATCCCAGGAAAACTTCCTATCCTGCCTGCCTCTCCATGAAGCTGTTTATGATAAGGCCCAGCCCCTGAGGCAGTAACCTCCACCAATGCAGAGACATGTGAGCATAAGCCACCACTGAGCTCCATCAGTCCCTAGCCAAGAACCCTGCTCAAAACCTGATGGCAAATCTCACTTCTTTGTAATAAAAACAGTAGCTGACTTGTTCTGACGTTTTATACACCTCTTCATTGAAGACTCCTGTGTACACATTTGTTGACACAGACTTCTTTGTACATGTCCTGCAGGGTGGAAAGTCAGCCTCCATCTGCCAATACAGGCCAAGCACTGTGTGAGTGACTACTATTGCCATCATATTCCTTGAGCATCTCGTAAAAGAAGTTCCTCATTTAATGGTTTGGGGGTGGCGGGGAGGGAAGCGTGTGTGATACAGGATTTGGGAGATGAGAGTGAATAGGACCAAAACATGTTGTATAAAATTCTCAGAGAACTAGCTTTTTAGTTATAAAACTGGGGGATTTTTCTATTCTCATGAAATTTATAGCCGGGCAGTGGTGGCTCAAGCCTTTAATCCCAGCCCTTGGGAGGCAGAGGCAGGAAGATCTATGTGAGTTCAAGGCCAGCCTGGTCTACAAAGCAAGTTCTGGGACAACCAAGCTGCACAGAGAAACCCTGTCTTAAAGCACCCCAAAAAATTATAGGGAGAGAGTTAGTCTTGCCACATTCGAACCATTGGCAGAAAGTAGCAGAAGGTAAATCAAATATCCTGGACAATAGAAACTTCAGTGCCTGCCTTGGTACTAGGACTTTACTGATCATTGTCATTTGGGCTAAATTATAAATTGTATAAGTCTCATTGTATGTCACCAAACTATAACAGTGATGCTCCACCCAGATGATACACCATAGTTGCTGTAAAGTATCCATGGAAATAAAACCAAAGAGGCTCTCAGGACCTACAAAATTTGTTCCTCTCTCTCTCTCTCTCTCTCTCTCTCTCTCTCTCTCTCTCTCTCTATCTATCTCTCTATCTCTCTCTCCCATCTGCAAAAGAGTTGATGCAGCTAGAAAGTAAACTATGTTCTTCAGCGATGCATTCCTTGAAATGCTTGGCTTAAGTGGCGGCTTTGGTATGAGACCCAATTCATTCTGTTACACAGAAAGACGATCAAAATCATGAAATGAAAAAAAATCCAAGGGAGACTTTGTGTTCCACTGTACCCACATTTCTCAAGGATACCTCGGAAACCTGGCTCTCACCGTGCTACCTCTATCCTTAGGTGTCTCCCCCTACAGAATGGCAAAGTTGGCAGGATCCATTCTAATTTACTACCTCCCGGGCCAGCAACCTTAGAGGGGAATGGGCATGTTTAGTCCAATCTCATCATAAAGACACTTGCTGATGTGAAGCTCCTGATGACCCTTACAGCCAAAGAGAAGACATACATTTCACAGGCCCCATAACCCACTGGAGAGTTTCCCACAGGGAGCAGAGATTCTATGGATCCCAAAAGAAAAGGTTTCTGGACCTGCTTAAATGGCAGGTATCCAGCTAAAAGGTAACAACGTAGCTGAAGTTTTAACAACAAAAGGGAAAGCATTGGTCCCCCAAGCTCAGCCAGAACACAGGAAGCTCATGTCTGATCTTACAACACACATGACAGGAATCAAGGAGGGATGGTTTTCTTGCTACATAAAAGTAATTTTCATTGATGCTTTCTAAATTTAACTCTAGCAAAAGTATATAATCAGAAATGAAATTATGACTTAAAAACCACCCAACACAAAGTGTTTATCTGACAGATCTCTTGATGGACACCTTTCTTAAATTCTAAAGCTTATAAATAAAGAATATATTACCAATTTTCAGAATTCATAACTTTAGTACAAGGAAACACAAATCTAAATGTTTGAGAGGAGGACACATATGCACAGAGAATCTCTCTTGCATTCACTTATTTACCCAACAGTGGGTTAGTACCTGTCAAGTTCAGAAGATGCATGCTGTCTGAGGCAGCCAGTCTAAAAGATAATATCAGGCCATATCTCATTGCAAGGTAAAAAATGTATTATTTTGGCCCCCATGAAAGCCTAATCTTAAGATGGGCAGTGGTGGAGCATGCCTTTAATTCGAGCACTTGGGAGGCAGAGGCAGGTGGATCTCCAATGAGTTTGAGACCAGCCTGGTTTACAAGAGCTAGTTCCAGGACAGGCACCAAATTTACACAGAGAAAACCTTGTCTTGAGAAAAAAACAAAAAAGAAAAAAAAACAACCAAGGTAAGAAAGTCTAGTCTTAAAGCAGGGAGTGGCATGGTGAATTAGATACTTTCCTTAGCAGGAATGACAGACAAGGTCTTCTTAGATAGTTGGTGTATCTCAATGTGACAAATGAGAATTAACACTCTATTCCATAAAGAGAAATCTCTGACTAGATGGACTTCTCTAGTTTATAATGATGAACAAATCAGAAAAAAAATGTATAAGTAAATAATTCATGTCTAAGAAAGTAAAAATGGTTGACAATTGGGGTTGGGTACCTCATAGTCACTTATTTGCTGAATATTGACTAGTTGTACATTCCTGTAATAGTCTTAATAGAAGAAAAAGAAAAAGGAGGAGGAAAAGGAGGAGGAAGAAGAGAAGGCTTATTTGAGGAAGAGTGAGAGCTAACTTTTCTGTGAGAATATGTGAAAGATGTATGTGCAGATTACACATACACATTATACATGCTTAGGAAAATGGTAGTCATAGGTCCTCCTGGGTCCATGACCTCTTCGGTCATGAGCAGTTAGTTTACAGGACAAGACAGGCCTGAGATGACCTGAAGTCCAATTAAATGGCTGTTGGTTAACCCCATGGCACTAGACCACTATTGCATGCTTGAGGATATCTTGCCATGTTGGTCATTGTTATGGTGTGTAAGCATTACATCTGGATAAGACTATTGATTTGTTGCCTCCCTTGACAGTTCAAAAAGCACCTTCTAGTACTATGAGAGCTAGTCATCAGGGAGGCTTCCAGATCAGTTCCAGGTGGATCCCTTCAAGTCCCGTGTCTGAAGTGTATGGTGTCTTCAGACATAGAGTCTATCTTTAAGTTCTGGGAGAAAACCAAAGGCAACAAAATAGCCAATACTGTCTTAAGAGTCTCTTAGACCACTCCCCAACCAACAACTAGAAGGGAGGAATCCCTTGCCTATCATTGGAGTATTATTATATAGTCTATTTACCCTCAAGGGGGAAGTTATCAACCTGCTTGGAATAATTCCATCAGGTAGATAGGTAGATAGGTAGGATAGATAGATAGATAGATAGATAGATAGATAGATAGATAGATAGATAGATAGATAGATAGATAGATGGATGGATATAATGTATATTTTGTATTATATGTGTATATATCTATATATACATGTGTGTATATTATATGTGTATGAATGTATTTTTAGGAACTCTTATAAAGTAATATTTCCCTGTGGCTTTTTTCAAATATCATTTGAACATATAGTTATGAATCAATGGAGGGTAGTTATGTGGGAATTCATAGAGCTGCCACTAGAGGGAGATCTAACAATGAGCTGGGCAGAAATACAGGGGCATTTGCCTTTTTTATTATGTTTTTATTTGACATATTTTCATTACTTCTGTGAACTTTCATGCATGCACACAATGTATAGCAGGAGAGAGGAGAAAATAGAAAGCCAGCAACATTAGCTATAGAAGCATGACTTTTACAAGGAACTGGAGTTCATAAGGAGTAACAGTTACTGTCAAAATAACTTGCAACACTTCTTCAACTCCAGCTTCTTCAAGCCTTACTGAAGTTGATCCTGGTGCCTCGCTTGACCTCAATGGGCCACTGACGTATGAGTATGGGGTGGGACAGGGGGAAACCTCAAGTCTTGGTCTTTGTTTTCCTACCTTGTTAGAGACAAGTCTCTCTGTCATTTCATAAGCCAGCGGCTAGCTGGTCAGCAAGCTTCTGGACATTTCCTTGTGTCCCCCTACCATTTCCCATTAGGGAGGCTCTGACATTACAGACTTACGTTACTATGTCCGGCTTTTAAGTGGGTTCTGGGGATCCAATCTTGGGTCATCAGCTTTGTTCAGAAGTCACATTTACCCACTGAACCATCTTCCCATATATAAGTTGTTCTCTGGTCCATAGCAATGATATTATTGGTTGTGTTTTTCATTAATCCTGTAGTGTTTTTTTTTTTTTCTGGTAAGACTCTTTTTTTTTTCCTTTCTTTCTTTTTTTAGTTTTAAAACAATTCAATTATGCATACCAAGCCCACTTCCCCCTTCCCCCCACCCTCCTCTCCCCCCCCACCTTCTTCCTACCCACCTCCCATCCACTCCTCAGAGAGGGTGAGGCCTCCTATGGGGAGGCAATAAAGTCTGTCACTTGACATATGACAAAAACAATTATCTCTTTGGATAGTCAAAGGTGTCCCCCCCCAAATCTGTTGAGCTACATGGACTTTTCCAAACACAGAGAACTGAAACTTTGTGGCTGCATTGAGAAAAAGAGTCTGTTTGCATAGGACAGCCGGAATAGCAAGGGGGAAATAAACAGCATGTAAATTAGATATTACCCATGCACAGGGGGCTATAATACAGGCACACAAGCACTAAGAAGAGCATTGTGGGAGCTGTGGAGCCATATAAAGTTACATTTTTCCATACGGCCTTTGACTAATTGCCAGATGTTGAACAAGATGCCTCTCTTTACCTTCGTTTCTTCCCCCATAAAACCATCCCACAGAGGCAGCCTGTTTGTGACATTGACACCATGGAAAAAGGGCCAACGTCATAAAAGTTAGACTCTATCAGGAGAGAAAAAAGGAAGAACATTAGAAATAGCCAAGAGACAATAAGACAGCTGGAAAGATCAGGCTGTATGGTAAAAGTGAGCAGTCAATCCACCTGGATCACCAGCAGAGGAGGGAAGCTGAGGGCTATGATCTACTAGTTAAAGCAGGTAGCCTTGGCATAAAAGACTGACAGTCCTAGCCAATGGACAAGTTCATGGTCCTCAGAAATTGTAACCCATTTGGCTGATTTTATATGATAATGAATCCTCTTGCATGGTAAGTCAGCTCAGGAGAAGAAATCCACTCTATCATAGTCCATACCAGGGAACGCTATAGCCAGGTGGTAGCATGGGAGGAATGGACACTCTAAGACTGAGCTACTCTGGGCAAACAAGTAACAATCCAGGCCCCAGCCACGGTGCCTGGGATCACCTTGCTACAATCTCTGGGAGGAAAGAGGCCACACAAAGAAATCTTGGGGAGAGGAGAGTATGAAGCAGACAGGCTGAGAAGTTCAGGATG